>JAVTVY010031931.1:0-11896 GCA_036873755.1 Hanleya hanleyi | reverse complement strand
TCTTTTCAAATACTTTGGATACTGATGTAAATATACTAACTGGTCTGTAATTTTTCTTGAGAAAATTATCATTCTTTTTGAACACTGGGACAACTTCAACTAACTTAGCAGATTCAGGAAAACTGGACTGCTTTATCATACAGTTGAATATTTCGGTGAGAGGGGAATAAATATATTCAGTGCTCAGCTTGAGAGCCCTAGCTGGAATTTGGTCATAACCAGTTGACTTTTTTATATTTAGATTCTCTAAAACCTTTTTGACTGTCGACTGGTGTACACAGTTGAATGAAAACTGATTATTATTACTGTTTTCCTGAATCTTTACAATACTGGGATGATGCAGACTGGAGAAGTTACCGCTCTGTTCGCTGAGTTTGAACGTGGTCAGCAACGACGACAGAATGGGCCGGTTTCGTCGAACGCTCCGCGTCAATCAGCTCAAAAACAACACAGGAGACAACCAAACCAACGTCGTGTTGATACCAGGCGTTTTATTGCCTGTTGAAGGTGTAGAGTTAACGGACAGTGGATGACCGAATGTCGTAATCCACCTAATCCGAATTACCAGTACTGAAACCGTGCAGGGCTTGGTTCACGAGAGTTCCGTGGAGGTTCTTTGCTCAATTTAAACTGGATGGTCAAATGATGACGAAGTTGATGGACGCATCTAGGCCATTATTTTTACATCAAGTTTTGTGACCAAAACGCCCCAACACGATGACTTTGACGAAGTTAAACGCATGTTATACAGCGATGTTGTTTTGGCTTATCCAAATAAGTTGCGAGGCCATACAAGTTGTACACTGGCGCTTCTGATTACGCGATGAAGACCATTCTTGTCCAGGAAGATAATCATGATATTGGTAAGTTTATTCCTATGGTTATGCCGGACCAGACGTTTGTAATTCAATACATTTGTACCACTCTGAAAGACAACCAATTGAATTGGCCTGTCATTGAAACAGAACAATGTCCCGTCATATATGCGTTGCAAACACTTTGTTGTTTACACTGTTTACACTTCGAAAAGATTCTTCATTATTCAGTTTCAGAAACACCAAAGTCCATCGTTGGACAGCCTTGATAGCTGAATATGGTTGCAAAATTGAGTATATCAACGGCAGTCGGAATATTCGGACTGATATGCTGTTACGACTACGCACGCGGACGGAAGTTGTCACCTTTGACACGGAAGATTATCCCTGATGAAGGTGTGTTACCATAGGTATCACTTACTGTGTATGGCATTGATCTGGATGATCTTTGAAAACAGCAAAATCTTTATCCAGATCTGATTTGCTTACCTACTCGCGGCCCACTTTGAGGTCATCTATAAATTTCCTTGTCAGCAACTCCGTGTGTATCTTGTAATTCTCTACAGGAATTCCGTAAATTTTTAGATTAAGTTTTCCGTCATGAACTTCGGACAATGATATCTTTTCTTGTAAGGCGTGTATTTCAGCTAGTAATTCTTTATTTGTTTCGGAAATTGCGACGGTTTTTATTTATTGTATCTAATCGCCATAGAAGTTCAACGATTCTGTGTGCTCGTCGACCTGCTGAGTCCCGCATAGCGTTTTATGCTTTCTTGATCTCAGTTTTTAACGTAGAGACGATTGAACCCATTTTCTTATCCAATTAATCCTGCCCAAAAAGAATTTCTTTTGAATTACCTTCAATATTCACATCGGTTTGTTCCGTCGTCGGCGTCGCCATATTGCTTTCCATGGGCACACTTGGCACGGGTTCAATTATAGCACTCGTTGAAAGGGCAGGCCCCTCTGGCAGTCTTTTGCGAACTTCTCAGGCAGTAGACTCGAATATTGGCTTTACTTTGTTTTAGCAGTCGATTAGTCCTTCTTAGTAGGCATTTAAATAATACAGCTATACGAACTTGTTATCTCTGACAGGACAGAAAGTTTGAAGAAATCAGGAGCTAATTTTCAACCGTGTGGTCCGTTCCGACATCTTGGAAAACCCCTTTGGCAAGGTATGCGAAAAACTGTTATCGTGGAGCTAGGTATCTGTTCCTCTTGTCGGGTTAACAGATGGATACGCGCGAGGCCGAAATATACCGAGATGCCTATACTCATCTATCCAGGTCAGATTATTGGAATTCATTTGATCATAGAGAGTGAATTCATTGTAGAATATTACCCGCGACACGGCATTCGGGAAATATTTATCACCCATCAGGGCACGAAATTTAACGACGGTGAGTTAAGAGAAAAAAATCGATTGCTGGGTATAGATTATAGGCGGAAAACGCCGTACCATTCGCAAACGAATGGTGGGACTGATCCAAAGTATTAAGAACATCCTCCAGAAGTTAGTCAATAATCAATTACGGCTTTGGGAGTGTGAGCCAAACTCTACTTTCATGGTCTACGCGCACGACTACCGCTATCATTGGTCATTCTTCTCAAGATTTAAGTAATCGACTTAGGCACCTGAGTAACGTATAACAACGCACTCGAGTTGAAACGGAAAGATATCGCATGTAACATTGAGATCAATCATAGTACTCGTGATGGTGAGTTTCAAGTGGGTGATTCAGCTGTTCTTAACCCTACCTGGCCTGGGGGGCCATTATGGCCCCCCTACCAAACTTTCTGCACTATCTCCGGAACGGCAAAAAATGGAGAGCTGAAACTCCGTGACTTTATAGTTTATCTTATTGGGGTCATTTTGAGCCTATTTGCATAACCCCCCGAGCAGAGGATCAGGGGCAAATTCAAGATGGTGGCCACGTGGGGTTCCAGAAAAGTGATGTTTTTGTCATATTTCTTCAAAATGTCTGCTTTTCCGCGATGAAAAGTCGGCAAAAACTATTTTATTTCATATCACATTAATATTGCAAAAATAAAAAATTCAGAAAATCCGACCGAAAAATCGGCAAAAAGATGCCGTTTTTGAAAATGACATCACTGTGACGTCATCAAAGTGGCCATCTTGGATATTTTTACATTTTCTGGTAGAGCTTGACCCAAGGGTATAGTGTAATAAGTTTCAGCACCCTGGCTCAAGGGGTAAGAAAAATAATTAGGGGGAGGGCCCATTTCGGCCCCCCCCCCCCCAGGCCTGGATAGGTCCCAAAAAGCCCAGGCCAGATAGGGTTAAGGCTGATGAACGAATTAAGCTCAAAGCTCATTGTGATCCACAGTACAAAATCTTTCAGATTAATGGTTCTGTGGCACATATTCGTCACCAACGGGCAGGTGAAACTAGAGCTGTCAACATTTGTAATTCCGTGTGGTTCATCCTACAACTGTATGGGACAATGCGAGATCACGTCCTGAATGTAATCCAGGGATTCAACAAATCATGAAAAGATCCGAACGCCAGCTAAATGTAGCTGTCACTTTACTTCATGAGCATGCCAATGTGCCAGTCTTGTCCGCTCTCCTATACAGTCACATTCTGGACCTGTCAATCATACGTCCAGTCTGCTAAGGCAGGTCGATGTTGACGTTGAGGGTCAGGGTGTAAGTGACACCTATGATGTGGATATACCGGATGAGCCAGCCAATGAGGAGGACGCCTCGGATCATAATGATATGAATATTGCACCTCACAGCCATTATAATCGCAAGCGCTGACAGCAGAATTTGCCGTCTCTGTATTTCGGTCGTACACAACGCACTCTTACTTTTCACTATCAGTGGCTATAGGTCTAGTCAGGCTTGTATCAGGGCTGTTTCTGCTAAATTAATTTCCCTTGGTTTGGACGGATTTCTCTCTTTTGCAGAATTGCGTTAACGTTACTGGTGTGACATCGATCAACTCAGCGAAAGCCGAATGAACAGTAATTGTGACCATTACTCCGCCACAGCCCCCGCCGATATTCATACCCGTGGGCAGGGCATTGACAATGTGGTTAATCAGTCGCAACAATTGAGTGGCGCGTAATGATCTTTTGAATCAGTTCTATCGTTTTCACCATCTAACTGTTCAAACTGAGCGTGCTAGATCCTGTATACCTAATCCTAACCGAATTCATCGAGGTTTATTAGATTTTGTAGGTGATATCGGTCCTGTAATCTTTGGGGTGGCAAGAGAGGTGGAACGCCGCCGAGAACTGATTCAAACCACGCTCACGGTTGCTAACGGTATTGTAAATTTCTCCTACGAACTTGCTACTGGAATACGTACGACATGCTTTGATGAGACCACCGTGAACAAAGATAGAACTTTCGTCTGCACTTGGCAATTACATCCAATATGTGAATGATTGTATTCATTATGTCAAGGTCACGCAAGAGCAGGAATGGCAGCGTCTTTGCCTTCTTTTGAATTTTAATCAAATCTTTGACGCCTTACAGGCTTACAATCATCTTCTCTAGCCAAGTCGACGTACATCACGTTGCTCTGTACATTGCCTTGGCATACTTCTCTAGTAAAGTTGGAACGTGAATCCTCATCGATGAGTGGAATGCAGAGACGGCTTGCTGCATCCAATCAGAATGGGCGTTACGTAGCAGTTGATTACCAAGATGAAAGGATACGATACGATACGATACGATGGCGGCCCCACTAAGAACGAGCTGTGTCGAATGTGTGTGGAAATTCTGCCGGAAAAACCCCAACAGGAGAAGCATTTTCACGGCCACTATCGGTGTTCTGATCAGTTGAATCAGCTTTTGGGACGCGCTGCACGGTCGAACGATAACGAATCGCCTTATGAGTGTGGTCGACTTGAAATTGAAGGGGAACAACTCCTGGAGGCAAAAAGTCGCTCATCGTTAAAACTTCCGCTAGATGGCGCAGTTCAGTACTCCTCTGCCACCAGCCAAGAATGTCAAGGCAGCGTAGAGAGCTTTGCGATGTAGTTGACTTGGCTGGTGAAGATGGCTTACAATATGCCTACAATATCAAAGTCCGTACGCATCCATGGAGTTTGGTCGTTTGACGGAAGAGCTCTTTCCGCCTTCCGAATTGCATAAGATACAGCGGATGGCCAGGTCTCTACTGGAACCCGACTAATACGGCCTCACATTTGATATTATCATATTGTCCTCTTCCACGAGATTTATTGAATCCGAATAATTGTACTTTCAACGGAAAGGAGGCGGGGATTTGGTTTAATGTCGCACACAACGTGATTACACTCATACGGTGACAGCCAGTTTGGCTGGTGGGGGAAACCGAAGTATCAGCGGAATGAGTAGGAAATTGAGCCAGGGGCAGGTTAGGACTTGAACTGGCTCGATGTCTTCTAGTGTTATTACCATACCGTCTTCTTTTAACATTCATGCAGTTTCAAATGAGTCTAGCATATTGCCCAACCTGAAATTACTACATTGGTATGATCTTCGTAAAAGTAAATTTGTACCTCATCAACTTTTGAATAATTGATTTTGATTGATTTAATTTATTCATCAATCAGCAAGCAAATACAATAATAAATCTAGAAGTATAGCTGAACAGAGGCGGGAGTAAAATTCAAAGGTCTTGTTTTATCCCAGGTTGGAGAAACGTTCAGCATTTTATGTCAAGCGTGAGGAATATAGAGCAGTTGTAATTGGCGAATAGTTATGATACATTCTAATTTAGAATAAAACAATCAGTGTGCTCAGCCAAATGAGAAGCTCATACAGAAGAGGTTTTACAGATCGAAAAAAATTCATGCAGGGTTGCTAGTGAGCCGACTGACAGCAATGCTATTTCCGTCGAGATTTAAAAAGCGAGGGAGAGGTGCAGGACTTCAAGTCAGTGAAGTGGGATGTTCTATAGAGATTTACAGCAGCTTGCCTAGTCGGATAACAGTGGAAATTTGATAGCTTCAGAAAATAGTTAATGAACCTTAGTCGCAGAAAAGAGTTCTGTTAAAAGAATTTAATGAAAAAAGTTAAAGTAAGATAGTCATTGAGAGATCGGAGTGGCAAAATATTTAATCTGGTAAATAGGGGTTCGGTACCGGTGTGGGCATATCTTGAGATGAGAGAAATTACTGAAACCATTCGTTTTTGAAGGATCAGTACGGGACTGAGGTGAGTTTGGAACGTGTTACCCCAGACAATATTACAATAAGAAATGAACAGGGAGTGTGGTTAGGATTTTAGTATTTAGATTTTGTTTCATACAATTTATTACTCCAATATTTCTAGAGAGCTCACAGGACAAATTCGTTATATGCGTTTGTCAGTTTAAATTATCATTAACATATACATCCAGAAATTTGAAATTCGTAACGCATTCAATTTCATCACGAGATATTGATACGGCATGAGATGTGATAACGTATCTGTTTGGAGTAAGAAACATGAATTTGTTTTATCAAAAGATAATATTTTGCAGGATAGTCAATCATGTAATTTAACAAGTTCCTGTGGTATAGTATCAGCTAATAATTTCAGGTCCGCGTCAGATCAAGTAATCCATGTATCATCGGCGAAGAGGGTTATTTCAAGAAGAGACGTCAAGTTGCAGATGTCATTAATTTTACAGTAAGAAGGCAATGGGTCCGAGTATTGGGCCTTGGGGCACACCAGTTGTTACGAGGAAGACAATGTCCCATTGAAGTTAACACACCGAGATCTTGAAGACAGGTAACTGCTAAACCAGTCCTTTGCTGCATCGCCAAAACCATGGTGAGAGATTTTATGCAAAAACTCTAATGGTTTACAGTGTCGAATGCTTTAGACAGGAAATGTGGCTATAGTAAACAGTTTTGTCTCTTTTGCGGGTATTAGTTTATCATATGATTATATAACCGCCATAAAGGTCGAGTGACTGGCACGAAAATCAAACTGATTTAAGCTAATTATGTTATAATTTTCTAGAAATAGCGTCATTCTTGTGGCCACACGTTTTTCAAGTACATTGCTTAGCGATGGTAGTGACGGAGATTGGCCTGTAGTTCTTTACGTTTCTAAGAGCTCCAGCTTTGCAAACAGGGCAAACTTTAGAAACTTTTAGAGCATTAGGAACAAAGCCAAGTCGAAAGGAGAAATTTGCAATTGCAGATAATGGTATGCTTATCAGGCTAGATACTGCAGGTTTCAATATTGACATGTATCTTCCATCAATACCAGCAGACGACCCACTTTTGAGAGAGGCAATCATTTCAGTGATTTCAAGTGCGGTTGCTGGAAGGAACTGGAAATTGTATGTTTATACAGTAGTTAGATATTTAAAGTCATTTTGGGAGGGAGGAATGTTTGATGCCAACTTTGAAGCCACTTTGCAGAAATGTTTATTGAAATGGTTCGCAATGTCAAGGGGAATAGAAATGTCTTTACCGTTAATTTCAGAGATTGAGGACAGATTTCTGCATATTTTTCGGCCCATGAGTCCATTCACAATATTCCATGTTTGAATGATAATATTGATACAGTTATTAAATTTTTGCTTATAGCAGTTTTTTTTAGCTATTCTAAGAATATCGTTAAGTTTATGTGACAGTTAGTTTTTAATGTGTTTTCTATAATATGTTTTGTGGCAGAGGTCATAAGTGCACATTTACAAAGTTGAGCAGTATGACTCTGTCGTATTTTAATTGATCAATAGCGTAAGTCTGCGAGTAGGGCACGTGATGCGTATAGAGGTGGCCGATTGGTTAATCGGCCTCGGAGAGTGTGAACCCGGGAAGCGTAGAAGCGTAGTGGCACGCGATTTTCTCTCACTTGCCAATTTGAATCTTACCGGCTAACTCACGGAATACTTTGTCCACTTTATATATACGTGGTTTGTCTGTTTCCAGCCTGATCAAGAACGAAAGGTTAGTGTTCAAAATAATTAGATTTATCTATAAATGTATTCTGATTATTTATATAAGTGCAGTAGCTATTTTCTCAGCCAGAGAATGGATTTATATATTGTTAAATTGTAGAATTTGCCATAACGTAAATTGATCATTATGACTGTTCAACTGATTTCTCCGATGTATTGTTTGGGAACTTATTATTGCAAGATTTGATATGTTTTGCCAATAGCTAAGCATACTTATTATATTCCCATGCAGGTGCCCAATATATGTGGTGTAGCTTTGTTGGATATAGGGCGAGTCCCGTTTCCAGTTCACCCCTGTCCCACCGACGGGGTAGGTGTTTATTGTTCATAATGTGTGTTCTATGTATATATCTACATCGAAACTCTATCTAAGCTATATCGCTATATATATGCTGTATTGATAAATATTAATATTGTACGCCACGTTGATTACATCATACGCTAGTACGTCACGTTCATTATATGTTCACCGCCTCTTATTACGTAACGTCCTACATTGTAAATACATATTATCTAAGTTGCTGTGAATATATTTACTAAGCACTGTGGCTATTCAAATTCATATAGCCGTGATAATAGCAGACTTGTATTGCTAAGAGAATATCTATATCTATTTACCATGTCTTTATGTAATTTATTGAATGTGCCATGTATAGTGTTATCGATATTTATGTTGTATTTATTTATTTATTTACTCAGGGTTTCTGCTGCACCTGAATAAAAAGGGAAATCAGAACTCGCAAGTGGTCGTCTGTTAACTTCATTGCGGACTTGTGACTGCTACATTTTGGAGCCTCCAGCGAGGTTTTGGCATTTCCCCGGATTGATGTACTTGGGCACTCCACCATACAGGCGTTGGAACATCGAAGGTTTGGGCTTCATTATACGATCCAGCTGTGTGAATAGTGACCAAAGTTTGACGATATACCAGCAGGAAATTTTGGATTTTGTGATACGATCCAGCACTGTGAATATCGACAAAGAAGTTTGAATGAATATCGACAGGGAAGTACCAGTGATTAAACAGTGTGAACCGACTCTGGTCTGTGCGTCTTGCGGAGCTGTGTGGATAGAAGAGGTTGCGACAGTGACCATATTGACTCTTAACCGGTACTGACATTCCAGTTCTCAATAAAACCAAAATAAACTCTATTATCTACATCATTATAGATAGTCACTATTGCATTCATCTATTGAAAACTGTTCACTATCTTCGCTTTCTTACCAGAAATCATATACTTATTTGAAACACAATCTGCTGTCATCTGAGATCTGACTCTAATAGCAATTATTTATTCCGAGTTTACTTTGAATTGCTATATGATAAATATACAAGTCAAATATTGCATTTCACACATTACTGAAAATTACTGAATTTGTGTTACATTCAAGATTTATCAATTATCTAAAGTCAATTTAACATTTGATTATTTAAACGATAATCTGCGTGTGTATCTTCAGTTACTTTACATTGTGCCAATACCATATATTCGTCAGTTCGTTACATTACGTTGGCATATTCTCTGATGGCTGTGCATAATACTGAAGTTGTCAAAATTCTGTTCATAAAATACCGAAGTTGTCAAAATTCTGTTCATAATATACTGAAGTTGTAAAAATTCTATTTCTCTCATTTCAGTTCGATAAACAAACTTCACTTATTTATTTATTTATTTTTCTTGCAAATCTAGATTTAGGCCTACTTCCGTTTATCATTATCAGACATTACCACTACTGGTATATGTGAATGAGGTTACTGTGTTGCATATGTTTGATCAGGCTTGAACCGACACCCATGTTATTAGTATTTTGGTACGTTTAGCATCCCTGACTCACATTCGCAGTTGGTGATTGCAATTGTCCACCTCTAGTAGCTTGTCTCACATTGCATGCCCTTTACTTGTATTTGAGGTAAGTATTTCCCCAGTCCACAAGTCATTTATTTTGGTGAGTATTCCCCCATTCCACGAGACCTTTATCCCGGTAAGTATTTTCCAATTCCACAGGTCATTTATTTCGGTAAGTATTTTCCAATTCCACAGGTCATTTATTTCTGTAAGTATTTTCCCATTCCACAGGTAATTTATTTCGGTAAGTATTTTCTCATTCCACAGGTCCTTCATTTCGAAAAGTATTTCCTTGTTCAACAAAGTCCTTTATTTTGTTAAATATTTCTCCAGTTCACAGGGCCTCTGTTTGGTAAGTATATCCCACTTTCCAAGGCCTATTGTCTATATGCTGGTAAGTATATCCATTTCTCCCTCAACTTAGCTTTGTTTCAGAGTCATAGGTGGTTCAGGTAAGTATATCTGTCTCGCGTAGTTTATTTTCCGGCGCGCCATATTCCTTACAATATGGCGACCTCGTTCACTGAGGAGGAACTGAAACAGATTGGCGACACTCTGCAGCAGATGGGAAAAAAGCCTAAAGCGGATACTCCTGGCGATTTCAAGAATTGGATACGGGATTTCGTTGCAGCACAGGGGGACGAACAGGCCGGGAACGAAACGTCTGCAAGGTTCAAGACTGGTTCTTCTCACTTCCCAAAGATATCAACATTCTCAGGTGTACAGCATGCTTCCAAAGGGGAGACAACTTACGATTTATGGAAATATGAAGTGAAGTGTCTACTGCAGGACGGTGCATATTCTAAGCCGGTTTTGTCTCAAGCTATGCGACAATCTTTGAGGGGAGAAGCCGGCCGTGTCGTCATGCGCCTTGGGCCAAGGGCGGACATTCGCGAAATCCTAGATAAATTGGATAGTATCTATGGTGTTGTAGAACGCAAAGAATCTCTTCTAGCTAAGTTTTACAGCGCCAGACAGGACGATGATGAAGATGTATCCACGTGGGGATGCAGACTTGAAGACATCCTTGCCAAAGCTCTTGACCGAGGCCAAGTTCAGCTGTCACAGATGAATGAGATGTTGAGGTCTATGTTCTGGACTGGTTTGAAGAAATCGTTGAAGGACGTCTCGGGTCATAAGTTTGATTCCATTACTGATTTCGACCTTCTTAGAGTGTCTCTCCGGCAAATCGAGTTTGAGCAAAATCTCCGGAAACCTACATTTGCATTGAAGAAAGCTGTTGCCAGTTCCAAGATGGCGGCAGCGGAAGTGGATATTGACCCCGGTGTTAAGGAGTTACGTGGAATGGTACACCGATTAACCAATGAAGTCGAAGCCCTCAAGAAGCAGCAATGTAAATCAGCCGAAGCATCTCCCCATCCAGCTAGCTTTCGGCCTCAACCTCGACACTCTGATGGTACAGCTCGCCCCTACGAGTAACTGGCAGACTGACCAATCGCGTTGGCAGTCTAATTCAAGACGAGACTATGGCGGCAGAGGGCGTGGTAGAGGTCAAGGTCGTGGATTTTTGACGTCACAGAACAGTCCAAACACAGAACCAGTCTGCTACAGGTGTCGGCAGCCTGGCCACATCGAGAAAGGTTGTAGAAGGTACATTTATGGAGAGAAAGCTTTAAACTTCAACAAACCTATGGGGAGGGGCAGCCTATAGGTTTTCGTATGCATTGTCCTGAACAGCAGACAGAGGTCAAGGTCGGTCGTGTTCCAGATGGATTAGTTGGAACTGGTAACGATAGTGAAATTTCCATCGAAGGTATTGAGACCAGAGCGCTTTTGGACACTGGAGCGACTATATCAACAGTTTGCGAAACATTTTATAACCAGCATTTGTCGCATTTGCCCATCCAACACCTCGATACAATTCTGAAAATTGAGTGCGCAGACGGACAGCCATTGCCATATCTTGGATACGTGGAGGTGGACATAGATGTTAAAGGACTTCCTGTTGATGCAGAGAGTTGTTTGCTACTGGTAGTTCCAGACAGCAATTACGCTCACAGGGTTCCGGTGCTGCTGGGTACCAACGTGTTGACTCACTACATGAAGGCTTGCCAGGATCGCTATGGAGAAAGGTTCTTACAACAAGCAGATATGTATGCGCCATGGTATTTGACCTTCCGTTGTATATGCCTACGTGAGAAAGAGCTACGAAAGAACAACTTCCGGCTAGCCACTGTGAAATGCGCAGAGGAGCGAAATATAGTTATTCCAGCTAACAGTGAAGTTACCATCGCAGGATACATCGATAAACAGCTGCCGTATCATCGAGTTCCTGTTGTTTTACAGTCGTCGAAATG
>JAVTVY010031930.1:0-119242 GCA_036873755.1 Hanleya hanleyi | reverse complement strand
TCGGTCAGTCCGAAATTGTAGATATCTTGAATAGGGCGATGACGGTAGAAACAGTGCCGGATCATGGGCCAATGGCGCCGATAAATGTTACTCACTGGATGGTCTTCGTGTAACAGATCGCTGGGAACATTTATGGCTTCGTCCACGAAGTGTACTTTGCCCTCCACGTCGTACAAAATCTGGCCCAAGGTCTTGTCGTCGGAATTTGGCTGTTGAATTAGGGCGACATCATCATCGGCCCTCGTGCGATGGGTGGGAGTTCCCCCTGTTTCGATATTGATGCCTACGGGCTCTTCTATCTGCAAACATGGCTGCGGAACAGGGTGTCGTGTGCGTTGGTGTCGCAGCAACTGACTGGTCAGTTTGAAAAGCCGACCACATTCTTCGCATGGACGCTTGGGTACCTCATGGCGTGCACGTGTGTGGCGCTGTAAATGATCCGGGCGCTGAAACGACAGTGTACATATCGTACAGTTATACCGGGCGGTTCCTTCGTGCTTGGTAGCCTCATGGCGGCACAAGTCGTGCAGACGAGTGAATGATTTCGAGCACGTAGTACAAGTGAACATCTTGGTGGTTGACAGAGTGTCTGATGAAACGGCCAGACCGCTTCCCTTTTATAGCACGCTAGCTGATATCATGTTCGGGCACTTCCGTCTCTCTTCGGATGTAAAAGTCCCCGGATGTAAAAGTGCCCGAATGTTTACGAATGTTCCACCATTCCAGACTTCTATCAGGTCCATGTCCAGAAGCTCTCATACGCCGCCATTTTGGAGCCGCCATGTTGGATCCGCCATTTTGGAACCGCCATCTTGGATATGTCCATAATGCACCGGGTCAAAATACTCGCTTCTGATTGGACGAGAGCTCTGTGACGGATTTTAAATACTCGCTTCTGTTTGGTGTACGTCGCTAAAGGTGACCGGAACTGACCTTTGACCCCGGCGCGCGCGGTGTAAAGGTTTCCATTGCTATTAAGAAATAGTACACCAGTAAAGCTTACAATCATTACTTCCATTAACTGATGATATGGTGTACCTATAAATACATAAAATGCGATTAATTGTATCATTCTTTTTATACTTTTTAATAAAATTACAATTTTCAACTCTTCCACAGACAACCAGGATAATGGACCTGCACATTGAACAGCTGCGGAGACGCTGTCGCTTGTGTGCAGGAACCGACCTATTTACCAATATAACCTGACCGATAAACTGACGGACGAAATTGTACATAATCGCTTCTTCTTCTCTTCTATTTATATCTCCCTCCTTGTTATTTATTTATTATTTATCTATTTCAAAATATAGCGCTTGTAAACATCTTGAATGAACTAAGAATTTACCGTGAAATTGAAAGTTGATGAGGTTCGAAACCCGTATGAGAAGGGGCCCTTAAACTACAATACTGATCAAACTTCAATCCATCTTACAGATATACAAGTCTTGGAATATGAATTACTTATCTGATATCGGTAAGCTTTAGAATTTAATTTGTTTCAGTTATCATGATTATTGCACACAATCTTCTTGGTATACATGACAAAAGAGATTATTATAAGGTTAAGGTTTTTATATTGCATTATATCCCATGATATGCATTTGTAAGCTGAGAATCAGTCATCAAATAAAAAACATTTTTACGGACAAGTATTTCTTGCAAAAATCATTAACCGGGCACGTGTACGCTCCGTTACAAAATCTGGTTTTCTACTCCTGGAACTTCTCATGTTGATAAAAAATAATAAGTAATTCAAGTGATCTAAGTCTCTTCAAAACTTCAAAAACTTCTTTTACACAAACTACGCCCGATGGTGATCAACGCAGCGGGAGGTTAATTGGCAATAGCCACTTCGAATACACAACGCTTAATAGGTCGACAGCAAGTCCATGGCACGGCGGACATGGTCGAGCCAGCTATAATCCCTCAGGTTAATCCGCTATACCCTACTGTGTCGGTATCGTATATTGAACATTTTCATCACCCCAATCTGCGTCTCCTCCCGATTTATACCTCCATGTTCAGACAAAATAATTACCAAGAATGTAGCAAAATTTGTATTTGACTGCTTCAGTACTACAGATAATTGAATACTGCATACCATTACCATTGTGTAAATCTGTTTAACATATCATTATATATCCGTGCAAATAAGCAAGCAGTATCTGCCATCAAGTTTTTAATGAGGTATTATGAGTACGGTACCCTATCTATTATTTTACTGTGTATATTATGTTATGTCTGTATATTTTGTATGTATATATGCGTGTACATGTATGTATGTATCTATGCGTTTTAGCCCTTTTCTGGGGCACAATTCATGCAATAAACTATCTATCTATCTATCTATCTATAGCAATGCATTAATCATTAATCATGCCAGTTAACATGGGTGTATCGTTGTTTGGAACATCCGTCCTTTTACATGCTGTTTGAAGCAGAAATATCGTTTACATTATATTTTAGCTTGTACTAGCAGGAAATTTGTATATTTAGTGCGTGAAGTCACAGCCTACTCTTGGAGGTAACGATGACATCCGAAGGGGATGGAACGGGGAGGAAAATCTCCGACACATCCCCTACCAGTTTTAAACCTGGCCGTGTCATAATCATGTGGGATTTCCGACTCCAGGTTGCAATGTCCAGAACGTTTAATAGTGTAAAAACAGTCTATGGCATCAGTGCAACAATGCTGTTTTAGCAATTATATCTGCCAGCACGCTAGATACACATCATAATTACAACAAAATATAAACAGAAGTTAACCCACAGACGTGTGAGTAGGAAATAATTTCGCGTCTTGGCAACATCAACACGTATACGCTTGCTTTCGTTCATACTACAAGAATACCCTAGTTATGTATTCTAATTTACAGTATATACCAGATGAGAATCTGGATATGTTCGATCCCATCTCAATGGGTGATCCGGGGGAAGGAGGCGTCGGTTCCCAATGAACAGCGTTGTTTTGGAGATTGAGCTCCAAATACCTGAAGTGGAAAGAAAGTCAGCAAATTGTACTATATTTTAACAAATATACTTTATTCCATTCCTACAAACCAATCAACCAACCAACCGATAAACATCTCACGATTGGGCAGTCCAACAATATGCCCTAGTTCACTGTTCTTCTCTGACAGCCCGCTAACTTTAGTTTGATACAGTCAACTCATAATATTGTATTATATACGGTGACGTCACAGGGACATTTTTCTCCCACAGGAAGGTCTGTCGTACTACTGGATGGTGAAAACTTACACGGAGAAGTCAACGGAAGTGCATGGGTTCATCATACGCACGTATATACACGTGATTTGCTTTGGTTGCACAAACACTATTGCTCACGGTACCCAGACAGCCCTGTTTACCTTTCCGAGGACTGAGAAAATTTACCCATAATCCGCAAAGATCAACATTGAACGGAATTTGAACTATCGACATATGTCGATACTCTGCATATGTGTGATCGTTATGTAAACAATTATGGTCCTATTTAAACATATAAACAGCTGTCGGACATACCGGGCGTCTTCCCGTCCAAAGGTAGATCTCGGACTAATATAAACCAGATGACGGTATTTCCATGTACCGTGTTTGTATGTCTTTTAGGGCATACTTGAAATATTCGTATGGTTGGCCATCCCTGCCAGAATTCGTCATTTAGAGGCTGCCTCTAAATAATATATACCATGGTATAAAATGCCAAGCCTGCCATAATTCGTATTTAGAGGCTGCCTGTAATTATTTTGTACCATGGTATAAAATGCCGAGCCTGCCATAATTCCTATTTAGAGGATGCCTGTAAATCGCCAAGCCTGCCACAATTCGTATTTAGAGGCTGCCTGTAATTATTTTGTACCATGGTATAAAATGCCAGGCCTGCCATAATTCGTATTTAGAGGCTGCCTGTAAATAATATATACCATGGTATAAAATGCCAGGCCTGCCATAATTCGTATTTAGAGGATGCCTGTAATTATTTTGACCCCGGCGCGCGCGGTGTAAAGGTTTCCACCGTAACGCTAGGGGTCAAAGGTCAGTTCCGGTCACCTTTAGCGACGTACACCAATCAGAAGCGAGTATTTCAAATCCGTCACAGAGCTCTCGTCCAATCAGAAGCGAGTATTTTGACCCGGTGCATTATGGGACATATCCAAGGTGGCGGATCCAACATGGCGGCTCCAAAATGGCGGCGTATGTCAGAGCAATAGCACAAAAGCAACATTTGTTTGAACGCATCATTAAACGACGTTAAAGCGTTAAGAAAGTGTGTTAAGGCGTTGAGACGGGCGTTAAGGCGTTGAGACGGGCGTTAAGGCGTAACGACTGGCGTTGACGGGCGTCGCTGCATTTCGATGAATTGGTGTCAATTCCATGGAAATCAGAGCTTCTGAGCTAATTCACCAGGGCGTTGAAGCGTTAAGCTAAGCGTTGACGGACGTTACTGTCTATAAAAGCGAGCGTATTTCCAAAAACACGCACAGTCGACGTTCAACCGACCTTCGCACGCCGGGGTCAAAGGTCAGTTCCGGTCACCTTTAGCGACGTACACCAATCAGAAGCGAGTATTTCAAATCCGTCACAGAGCTCTCGTCCAATCAGAAGCGAGTATTTTGACCCGGTGCATTATGGGACATATCCAAGATGGCGGTTCCAAAATGGCGGATCCAACATGGCGGCTCCAAAATGGCGGCGTATGTCAGAGCAATAGCACAAAAGCAACATTTGTTTGAATGCATCATTAAACGACGTTAAAGCGTTAAGAAAGTGTGTTAAGGCGTTGAGACGGGCGTTAAGGCGTTGAGACGGGCGTTAAGGCGTTGAGATGGGCGTTAAGACGTAACGGCGGGCGTTGACGGGCGTCGCTGCATTTCGATGAATTGGTGTCAATTCCATGGAAATCAGAGCTTCTGAGCTAATTCACCAGGGCGTTGAAGCGTTAAGCTAAGCGTTGACGGGCGTTACTGTCTATACAAGCGAGCGTATTTCCAAAACCACGCACAGTCGACGTTCAACCGTCAACATGACTTATACTTGCTCTGAGTGCGAACGCACGTTCACCAGACATTACGATATGATGCGACACCAGAAAACTATACATGGGATTGAAGACTCTGAGGAGTCCGTTGAGGCGGATGCTGATACAGAGACTGCTGAGAGTGTACCGACTGATACCGAAACAGAGATTGCTGAGATTCTATCTCGATCTGGGATCGTATTGTGACAACAGCTATCAATACTTACGCTGCAGCGATTGAGGACGCCGGAGAGGATAATTTACAACAGACGTACACCCAAATGCGCCCCCGCATCAGGAAAACAGCCATGGCGATCTATGAACAGTATACCTTACTACCGCTTGAAATGAAAGGCGATCCCACGCACAGGTCCGTCATGAAGACCGAACCCACCGAGGCCCGGGAAAATGCGATGAGAATGCGCAAACAACTGTTTCAGGACATGCTGCCCGAAAAATATCCAGGCCTGTCCGACGATGATTAGAATAAACGGTTCAGAGCAAACATGGTCGAAGATGGAACTTGCTGAAATGGCGACTTCTGATTGGACAAGAATACATCTAACGGACAGGAACGAATATGACAGATGCAAATGGTGGCCTCTGATTGGGCAAGAGTCTTTTTGAGTTGTAAGCATACCCAACGCGGCTCCCCCAGCGTGGGTATGCTGTAACATTGGGGAAAATAAACTATATGAAAAAACTTCTTGTTGCTGTTGTTCTCTCATTGTTGTTGTTGTTGTTGTTGTTCTCTCTCCGGTCTATATCATGGCGTCAAGGCGTTATGTTAGAGCGTTAAGGCGTAACGACGGGCGTCGACGGGCGTCGACGGGCGTCACTGCATTTCGAAGAATTAGTGACAATTCCATGGAATATCTAGAAAATCAGAACTTCTGAGCTATTTCACCAGGGCGTTGAAGCGTTAAGCTTGGCGTTGGCGGACGTTGCTATAAGTTCTATCAGCATAATGCATGAAACTGACTTTGGACACCGTATTAGCCAATCAGTGGCCTGGAATGGAGCCAAAGGTAACCCATCCATGTCCAGAAAACATTACCCGGGTGTACACGAACCCAGATGTAGGCGCAGACGTCAGCGAAAGCACACCGTGAGTGCCCCAATTCGATTGGCTGATTGTTCGACCGCTGATTGGTTCATTTGCACCCACACACCGCCATTTTGTTTGTTTACTTTTTGCGGAGACATACCGGACAATAAACGCTCGACCCTGCGGTCGCACTGATCCTAGACTCGTCATAATAAGATCGTACAACACCTATAGGGTATCTTTATTATTATTATATGTCTTAGAGGGCTGGTTGAGGGTAATGTGAGGGTTTTTTCTCCCCGTGACCTCCCCACCGCCTCGTTTCCTCCCTTGCATCCAAAGTGTACAGATGGCGCCAACATAGGAAGTTGTGACGTCATAGTTACATCCGGGGAGAATGTGGCTTTAAATCAATGTTATATACTACTGACATATGTATCTGATCTCTTCCCGAGGCCTACAGCCTGTTGCAGTTCAATTTATACCTGGTTTAATTTGGGGGAATATTCAACATGCATCATATTATCACAGAAGGGACTACTATGTTACACTGATTATAGGTTTGGCAACTTGGGATTAAAATTACAAATGTGGTCCGGGTTTCATTGATAAAAAATAGATCCTTTGTTGTATGCATTGGAGAGAGTGCAAAAATATGAGCCGCAAATCCAAGCCTGGAGTCACGCGTCAAATGCGCCTGCCGCTGCTATCTGGGCACATTCATTCAGGACTAATTTCATTTATCTCGAGAATCCAGGATTGGACTTTTTCAATGTAAGTTTATCAGGGAAGACATCTACTGAGCCGCACGTAAAGAAGATGTATAGTATTCATGCAAAAATACACGTAACTTTGCCATGAAAAACATTCTGGATAATTATCGACACAGGATAATGATAAAATGATTAGATTAGATAACTAACCTCACCCTGATATAATAAATTCACAATGTATCATTGACTCGATGGGCTAAAATGAGACGAGGCAGCGTAACTTCCCCCAGTCATTCCCCTTCCCTCATACCCCATCTCATTACCCCACACCAATATGTTGAATTATGTCATTGGGAAGATATACCGCCGTTTATTTGAAAATGCCACGGTATGCAGGTATGCGTTGAATGGAACGTTCCTGTAATATCCCCAGTATTAATACTTTCGACTCCTCATTAATTATGACATATACACTTATTCCATATCTGCCTGTATAACTGGGTGTGTGTTCGCGACATTTATAGACACCAAATTTGTTTGAGATATCAATCTACTACGATTCGATTTAGAATAAAAAAAAAACTTTGAACACTTAGCATAGAATTATGGTAAGTCTGAAGATGAAACTAAGATGTTTTAAGATGAAGTCCAATATAAAACATTTAGAATGCCTTGAATATAAAGGGCCATACTGCACCCCACATCAAGTTTTCTCTCGTATTCAAAGTAACTTGAGCTGATCACATCCTGGAACACCTTTACTCGGCAAAACAGATCAGATCTACAACTTATCTGGACGTTTGGGCCCTTCATGCTGATTTCCGCTCATATTTGGTGATTAACAGTAGATATGGATAGTTAAACCTCGCTGTCGTCTGGGCGTTACCGATAATGCCGATAACAGACACACCCGTCCTGCCTCGCGAACATTTATCTCTACCACTGCCTCGGGCCTTCACATCAAAGATCGACCGCCGAGATATAATCGGTGATTTCCTTATTTGTCACCACTAGCGGAAACACATTTGGGGCATCTAAACGCTGATTTTTACAATCGTCACCAGTATAATCAGTTTAAGGGAACGATAACACTGATGACATTAAGGAAAATCAGCAGTATGGGTTAGTATCAAAACGGAACGCACAATACCGCTAGTGGTGACGTTTTCTTGAAATCAGCGATTGCGTCGAAACCAGATCAGTAGGAAAAGGGACCAAGTTACTGGTGATTTTTTGGCACTTTGTCACCACAGCTTGTTCACAGTGTCACGTGTAGTGTTTTCCGACTAATCCAGCCTTTGAAAAGTTTATTTCTGCTATGAGGAAATATTTTTTTCACTTTTTGTTCACCAACTTCCATACGTTAGATAAACATGCGTTAGGTAAACATGCTTTGTTCAAGTGTAGTGTTCGCCGAATAATCCATTCTTAAATGGGTTTCTCCAGCTGTCTTGGTTTATAGCTCACTTTATTTCTGATTTTATTTCTGCTATAAGGAAATATTTGTTGTCACTTTTTGTTTACCAACTTCTAGAGCTGCTTTTAATTTTCTATGTTAGGCGAAAAATATGTTGGAAGCCGGTTATGGGTCGTAGAACTTTAAACCCCACCAAAGGAGATATCACAGCCATGGTCGGAGAACGTTTAACAGTTCGCTGCAAGCGTCTGGTCCGTCATTCATGATTCAGCCGTCGTCCATTAAAGAATATCGGCGTTCAATGAATCTGTATGTATGAATCTGTTTAAAGAGTTAATTCAACCAATTTCGCTCTATAGGGGGGGGGGCTTATATGAGCTTATATCAGGTTGAAAACCTTGATAGAAAATAATCGCAAAATATTTTGTATTTAAGAGCAGAACTTGGTATCAATCAGCAGCTTTAGCAGTTGTGAACATAGTAAAGTTTTATTTTCGTCTACAAAATACTCAAAATAACCGAATTCTTCACTATGCATATATGGCAAACTATAACTCGCTGTCTACAAATAAACCATACATACCTTAGTCAAAAACATAACATTTGGCAAGCTCTTCAAGATAATGTCAATCCAAAATCTGGTGTTCATATTTATGCCCCCCCCCCCAAGGGGGGCATATAGCGATCGCTTTGTCCGTCTGTCCGTCGGTCCATCCGTCCGTCTGTCCTTCTGTCCGTCCAAGTTTCTTGTCCGCGCGATATCTCGGTTAATATTTGACGGACAGTATTGAAACTTGCATGGAATGTGGCCAGTGTCTCGTAGTTGTACAGCGCAGAGTGTTTTCCGAGTTCCGGTATAATTTTCCGGCCCTTTTATGGCCCTTTTTCTGAAATCTCTGTGAATGGGACTTGTCCGGGCTGGATCTTGGTTAATATTGTATGGACAAGTATGAAATTTGCATGATATGTGGTCCGTGCCCCACAGTTGTGCAGCGTAAAGTTTTTCCCCGTTTCGCTTATATTTTCAATAGTCATGGCCCTTCGTTCCTGAAATCTCCGTGAATTAGGAATTGTCCGGGCTGGATCTTGGTTAATATTGTATGGACAATTATGAAATTTGCAGGGTATGTGGTCAGTGCCCTGTAGTTGTGCAGCGTGAAGTTTCTCCGCGTTTCGCATATATTTTCAAGAGTTATGGCCCTTTGTTCTTCAAGTCTTTGTGAATTGGGACTTGTCCGGGCTGGATCTCGGTTAACATTGTATGGACAAGTATGGAATTTGCAGGATATGTGGTCAGTGCCCTGTAGTTGTGCAGCGTGAAGTTTCGCGTATATTTTGAAGAGTTATGGCCCTTTTGTTCTTGAAATCTGAATAAATTAAATACTTATTCTCAATTTAAAGATGAGATCCAAATGGAAAACTATTTAACCCATACTATTTATATAAAGCATCGACAAGCATTTTGTCGACTGCGAATTAGCTATCAAGATTTTATGATTGAAACAGATCATCATTTTTATCCCATAATTTCACGAGAAAATAAAGTTTGTCATAAATGTAATTCGGGAGATATTTAAGATGAAATGCATTTTATCCTGCACTGTTTCCATCATGGGCTGCTGAGGAGAGACACTCAGTAATGTATGTTCAAATTTTGTTACATTTTCACTTGATGAGCAGTTTTCTTTTATTATGAAAATATATTTCCGTTATTATGTGAGTATATTTGCAAATGTATATATTTACAATTTGAAAGACGTACTGACCGATAACACATTACTACATGTAAGTATAAAATAACTTCAGCCTGTGTATTTACATTGAGTTTTGACTGAAATATTTCCTCACACAGGCAAATGTTACTTTTCCAATATTATATGTCAGAAAACAAGAATGATTGTTACTAGTATACTGCAAAACTTGCTTATTCATATATTGTCTATATGTATGTGTAAACCCTATTCACTCACTCACTCACTCATGTTAAATGCTTAAAATACAAGCGTCTAGTCCGTCATTCATAATTCAGCCGTCGTCCATTAAAGAATATCCGAGTCCATAATCCAAAGACCTATTCCATATCCATATAACAGTATTAGCAGTTGTTCTTAAATTTGCTCGGCCTGAAAAAGGTGTATGACTTCTGTTCGTCAGCGACGGTCCCCAACATGTTTATTAACGTGTTGGTAAACCTCTCGCACATTCCGTTGCCCTCCGGTTGCTATCGACCAATTCTACCTTTGTCTATACCAGTTATATTGCACAATTCCTTGATTACATTTGACTCAAATTGACGGCCATGGTCGCTTTGCAACCGCGCCGGAAAACCATAATGTACAAAGAAATTGTCAAACGGTATTTTAGAAGTTGTGCGTACGGTTTGATTTCTAGTGGGTACTGCTTGTACAAAACGGGTGAAATGATTCGTGTTTTCAAGTATGCTAGAGTAACCCCCTTAGAAGTCTCTAAAGATAAGTAGTTCATATATACGAACTCCATGGGTTGCGTCGTCTCGATGGTTACGAGTCATCCTCTCAGAGTCCCGAGTCTTTCGGCAAATACATCGGGTACAGAACCGCAGTTTCCATTCGACATCCTCTACCATCCCAGGCTAGAAAAACCTAGACCGTACAAGCTGCATCGTTTGTTGTCGTCCCTGGTGTCTGACTTCATCATGAAGACTATGGAGAACAGTTTCTCGAAACTTGTATGGCAACACCACCTGAAAACGCAACTTACCTCTACTTTTGAGCTTTACGGCACAGCTCTCCTTCTCTAAAAAATCAAGCGTTCTCATTCTCTCAGTAGTATTCTTACCTCCATGGATTCCCGGCCTGCTGTCTTGTAGTCGTCCTCTTGCCAAGCTACATGAAATAAATGGTTCGACCAATCGCCTCGTCATTCACCTGAGCCGTCATCGATTCCACCCTATTGTTCAACAGCGGGACACAAACCTGTGCGGCTGAGGTTACGACATGTACATCCACTTCTGCAGGAACAGTGAATCCCAGAGTCTCTATATGGAAGCTGTATCCCCTTTCCCGTAACATGGGTGGAGCATATCGCCTTGACAACGTCACGCCCGTATGTAGATAGATCAACGACATCATCATCTTGCGTATACTATGGATGGCGGGAAAAACCGTCAGCATCTCGATGAGCCTGGCCAGACTTGTACTGCGCATCAAAAGTTGAAAGTGGACAGATCTGCCAGCCACCTGTGACCTGTAGGATCCAACTTAACTGAAGATAATACATAGGTAAGCGACTTATTGTCAGTTCTAACACTGAATTGATGTCCATACAAATAATAGTGGTACTTATCACAGACTGCTCACTTTAATGCTAAGATTCCCTTTTGTGAGCAGGGTAATTTGTCTCTGTGTTCTTTAATACCCTAGACGCATACGCAATGATCCTGTGGATTCCATCTTGATGCTGGTAGAATACGACCCCTAAACTATCTGCGCTAGCATTTCTCAAAGGCATCCTGCTGTTCGACGTCCCAACGCCATTTTGATTGTTTGGAGGACCGATTCTTTGTGGATTTGTTGGATATACCAACCAGCAGATCATTTAAATTTCCTCAAATGTTTGTTGACGTTCTTTGGTGTTGGCCATCGTATAAGAACTTCGGTCTTTTCCGGATTGGTCTCGATAGCCCTCTCGGAAACTATATGACCCAGATATCTCACTTTGTCAAAGAAGAACTCACATTTCGATGGCTCTAGTTTCAAACCATGGTCTCTGAGACGTTTAAATACAGCCTTTAATCGTTGGAATGTTCCTCGAACGTTCTGAATAATTCGGTGATGTCATCAGTATATACAAAACATTACCTTAAATTCACGTCCAGGCGCTGGAAGCTGACGGGTGCGTTAGTGAGACCGACCGGCATTCTGTCACACTCATAGAAGCCGAGCGGCCTGACAGTGAAGGCCGTCTTGAACCTATCATCTTCATTCAGCTCAAGCTGCAAATATCCTGACCGGAGGTCAAGTTTGGAAAACCAAACAGACCCGACCAAGCAATCCAGGGCCTCATACAAGGAAGGGCGTAGGAATCGTGCAGGTCCTCGAATTTAATTGGCGGAAGTCCACACAAAAGCGTAATGAGTTATCGGGCTTGCGGGCTAATACAACATCTTTTATATGTGACCGGACCTCCACAAACAAAGCTGGGGATATTCTTCGGTGCGGTTTTAATGGACTTTGACTAACGTCAATGCCCAGATCAGTGAGAGTAGGTTCAGTAATGTGGTCGCATGACATGATATCCTTGAAAACAAGGGAAGCAACTTGCAGTTGACATAACCTAGATTTACGAGAAATAACTATTGATCTTACTTAAATGTTATAAATCCTAAGGAACAAACACGCGACTGAACCTTGTGACTTAAGGTCAACTACCTGCGGCCCAGTCTTTTAAACCACCAGACAACCCCGTGTTACCTTGCTTCACAACCACCATTTGATTATCATCTTTTGGTGGATTGTGTACGTCACTGGCCTTCATTTTAATAGGTCCAGAGTTGGTAATACTCACCATGTCTATATGTCCACCATTTTCTACCAATGAAAACGCAGACTGTCACGGACTACTTTCAGTGAACCTATTGTGGACTCTCAAGAACGGTTTAATGACATTAGTTCCAATGATCATGAATACTCTTTGGTTAGACATGGTATCTGGGACAACTAACACCAGAACAACTTTGAATACACTGTTTCCGGACATAGCTATCTCTGCCTCAATATAACCGTCAAAGAGGAGACTAAAACACTTGAAATCTGTACGTGGGTGTATAGGTAAATGCGTGAGATTGTCTTCGTGATAAGACCTAGATACAGTTGTCACCACTGACCCCGTGCCAATGAGACAGGGGTACTTATAACCTTGTACAATAACACAGGATTCACAAATATCGGTCAATATTGATTTCAGTAAATCTTCCGGGCTTACCTGAGATACAACACATATCACGAATCGTTAGATTCTTGGTATGTGCTTTAAAATAGATTTACCACAAGACTATTCTGTGAAGTCATGTGACGCAGTCAGTATGTCGGCACCTCTTCCCACTTCCCTTATATGTGTTGTAATTCTTTCCTGTATATGGCGAGATTCTGCTGGTGGACGTTTCGTCCCCGAGGTCCGCCCCCTGTACAGACCTTTTGGTCTTTGATATATGTTGGCATTTGTGGGAAGTTGATGCTGGGTCGACATCGAGCCTTCCAGACTAGTCTTTTGTGTTAATTACCGTCATTTACATCTGACGACGATACAGCTCACCAATCTCCAATGTACGAGTTGTCACAGCTAAACAGCTCACCAATTACCAGTATACGAGTCGTCAAAGCATTTCCATCATAGCTCTCTAGATTTGTATCTAATACCGCTTATGCCGGTGCTAGGGGCCGTGTGGTCATATCATCCAAGTTGCCACATGAACAGGTACAATAAAAGCGTACTTGAGATACAACACATATCACGAATCGTTAGATTCTTGGTATGTGCTTTAGAATAGGTTTACCAGAAGACTATTCTGTGAAGTCATGTGACACAGTCAGTATGTCGGCACCTCTTCCCACTTCCCTTATGTGTGTTGTAATTTTACCCTTTTGACCCCCTACTTTGCCCGACAGTGGAGGCCATTCTTAGTTTGAACGTTCGCTTTCACCTTCTTTACCCGAATTTTGACAGCGAACAATTTTGTTTTCCCCAAACAGACCAAGGCTGATCAGAGTCAAGATCTCGACCGAGACCTTGAGTTCTGCTGACCGACTAAGAATCACTATACAGTTTACTTTCTATTGCGGACAATCGATCCACGATAGTGTCCGTGTTTTGTGAAGAATCAACTTTTTGTTTATCCACCAGCTTTTTATCAAGGCCTTTTAAACGGTTGCATATTTCTCTGAGTTGTGCCTCTATACTAATTGTATCGGACAACTGTGCCAGCTGCTGTGATTTCTTGACCTTTCTGGACTTTTTATCGCCGTCATCCAACTCCATAGATTTTCACGAAGCAAAGCGTTTCAGATTCTGACCCGTCACTCTTCAAGCCGGTCCAAAACATTGTAGTAACACACCATCCGACGATCGCTCGCTTAGAGACCCCTTTTCTATAGCCCGTTGGAGTAATCCCTCTAAACTACAACTCCATGTGACAACAGACCCTCCTACTTTCTGTTCTGTCATATAGAAAGATTGCAAAAATGCTGGCTAATGCTCCTAAATTTAGATACAATAGTATCTATCGTCGCACTTTCCTCTAAATACAAGCAAATGTTACCACCTTCACCTCGAAGAGATATACGGATGGCCTGCAATAACACTTGTTCAGGGTATGCCCCGTCACGTTTTGAACATTTTGCCTCAAATTGCCAAAGTTCTAAAGTACATTCGCTTTTCGAACCGGTTCCGACCCAGCAAATGATGAAATTTTGGGAAATTGGTAAGACGCATGAGCTGTCGTGTTGTCGGTGAAGGAAGCGACCTTTTCATGTGGACTATGAAATCCTCCACGCGGAGAAATTGTGTATTTACCTGTACCTCGGACATACTCCAGCATGTTCTTCTCATCTGCAAAAGAAGGCGTTACACCACTTGACTTCCCTTCTCCTTCTCTGGCCCATTCGCGTCCAACATAGTTGAATTGTGAACAATCAATATACTCAATACTGTTCAGTGTGAGACAATACTATGATACAGTTTATCCTTAAACAAATAGCAGACCGAACAGGACAGACGACAGTTATTCACACACACAAAGACGTATTGGCAAATAGAAGATGATAGGTACAATGGTTTGTTAATATGGTGTTTGGTTATGAAATTTTGCAATGTGAAATTTATGTTGCAATCACGAGCATGCGCACAACGTCTCTGATTTAATTCGCGAATTAATCTGACAACCAGGAAAACTCGATACGTACGATTCAAAACAACTAGGTTCATGTCAATGATATACTACCAGAAAAACAATCTAGCAACAATTATGAAAAATCAGACAATTCAAACTCGAATAATATTCATATATGTTCTAGTAGCGTATGAGAACCTTCAAATTTAACCAATACATTTATAGTTGGGAAAAACAAGCAGACATATATATATAATAATTCCGGGTCAATAGATATCTTAGCAGCTTTGAACTGGTCCATACAAAAATGATCAGATTTGGTTCATATGCGCAGGTCAGATCACATATATAATCAATTAAATTCTAGCATGCATTTAATAATAACAAACGGTTCTGACCTCGGCAGTCTTTGCCAGTCCACACAGGTCTATACACAGGCCAGTTTCACAGAATCTCCGTCCACCACAATTATATCAGCACCGTTGACGTTTCAATCACAACTGAGCTCATCATCAGCTTAGCAGAAATTCTACGCATATCCCGAGGATTATTATGCCTTGTTGAACACTACACGGATCGACGCTGATACAACTGCACTGATCACCGGCAAGACATACAAAACCGGATAATTTCAGCAGATTTGGCACAAGGAATGTTAATACGCATGACAATTCGATGTAATTCGCCAGTAGATTGTTTCGATCCCCATCAGTCACAATTGTACCATTCGTCGTTTGTCGAGGAGTGAAATAATGACGTCAGTCTACAGGAATGTTGTTTCGACCGAACCGCAAATGCCCGTTTTTTGTGTGGCTACACTCTCTATGGGGGAATGTAGCCACATTTCTCTATAGAGACTTAAGCCACAATTAATTGAAAACACTTCATTGTCTTAATAAGCTGCTGGAAGAGTCTACAACATAATTTGAAAGGTCACAATCGCCGCAATTCAGCTCAAAACAGGAACTTACCTCGGCATGTGCACTGCACTCGATGAAAACATGGTCTGTTCTTGCTCACTTTTTAGATAAACAAGTATGGATGGGAACTATTTATTCTATAAATCGTTTAGGATTTGTCTAACACATGGTCTAAATCGCCGAACAATATTCCGCCATCCTCGAAGAGTCGAAATGCGGACGACCGGACCTTTGTTAAGCGAGCTGTGATTGGACGAGTTGCTTCCAATAAAAATTCCATGTTATAGGATGTAATACTATCATAATCATGTATTAATTGTTCGACAAGACTGTGGGTTCTGATAAATCCGTCATCTATCGGTAAATCCGAGGTGAGTACAAGGCCAGGACAAAAACCGAGCTTTTTTTGTTCTTCGAGTTCGTCCACATGAAAAGTGGCTACATTTACGGCCTATCTGATCTTGCCAAGCCATTTCAGTTTGTTACTTATCATCAAAAAGGTATTTTCTGAAATGTGGCTACACTCTCTGTAAAGAAATGTAGCCACATTTTGAAAATGTGGCTATAAACATAGCCACATTTCGTAGCCACAAAAACCCCGGCATTTGTGGTTAGGCCGTTGTTTCTTTCAACTATTCACCAACGGAATTTTGGCTCTACTGTATGTTAAACACCCGCCCCACGTTGGGCGCCATTGTCACGGACCTGGAAGTTGTTTGTGCACTCAAGACAGAGTGCGGTTCCTAATCTTGCTAATTTATTACTCGGGTGGGAAACCTGGAATACAAGCACAAGGTTCCGTGAAGAAACTCCGATCACTCCACCGAGAAAATGCGTTACTCGTAATCGTTACATTTGCGTTACGTTAGCCTCAGACAGAATATATGTATATAGTATTTATATGTACGGTTAGAACATATCAAAGCAAGGTTTCGTGAAGAAACTCAGATCACTCCATCGAACAAATGCTTGTAGCGGTCTGAGGCAGGGAGTTTAGATCCATCTTGATACCAAAGAGTTTGTACAGCTAGTTTCACTTTATTCTTAATTTAACCGGAACGTTTAATATGTAGCATGTTAGCGTATCGCTCGACCACGCATGCAAAAATAATTGGAGACATCGCGGCAGTTTCTTGCATAACCGCATTTGTAAACAGATTTCTGCGGACGCAGATTTCTCCCAGCGCGAGATCGACTGGTGAGCGGTATCACCCACGAATGAACGGCGTGTGACTGAACGCATAAACGAATGAATGAATGAATGGAAGTGCGGGGAGCTGGAGGAATATGCAAAACACAAAATTAACACGGACATGGGGACACACAAATAGCTACATGCGACATAAGTATCCTGATCTATTGCAAGGTATACAAGGTAAACATCGGAAAGCCTCCGTACAGATAATGTAGAAGAATGAACAAACGTTTAGTTCTGAGATCTGAAGAGTATGCGGCACCGTTACCCAAAATGACTGGCTGGCTCGATTCAGCTGTAAACCGTGATTTACCGGATGTGTGGCACACCATACACTATAGAATGTGTATCCGCCCACGTAGCCCTCGATGTATTTCTCTCTTATCACGAGGTAAAATATATATTTAAATGAATATTTCCTTGAGTCTACCGTCGAAGGATCTCGTCTAACTGGAGGTGCTTCTCCTGGCTTTTGATCTCAAGCCGATCTCCATGGCAACGGAAGTCCTACTGCTGACATGCGCTGTTCGGAGTAAGGGCGTGATACTGTGCCTACAAGGAGTTTAAACATGGATGCCAATATGGATCTCTGCCAGTGATGGTCG
This sequence comes from Hanleya hanleyi, assembly GCA_036873755.1. NCBI lineage: Eukaryota > Metazoa > Mollusca > Polyplacophora > Lepidopleurida > Hanleyidae > Hanleya > Hanleya hanleyi. Next base: position 101,459 of record JAVTVY010031930.1, on the reverse strand, counting down.
GGTCAGTATATCCTAGAAAAACTACGATCCCTTGCCGAGTGCAATCGGCGTCGAAAGTGTTATGTACCTAGTTGAGCACGAAAATTATGTCTTGGCCATATGTGCGTAATAACACTGCAGTTATGAGATAAATTTTGATTGCTGATTTCTGAATTCGATTGATAAACATATTAATCTCTGAAGGGAATGAAGTGAGATTCGAGTTTTTGTCAAATGTGAAACTATGACGTTTTGAAAAATGACGCTTTTATTTCATTATTGTGTGTATGAGAGCAACACATGGTTACCGGTATCTTTCGGAAATCTGGAAATATGGTTGATTATTCGAGAACAGTTAACAGCAGATATGCGAAAATGTTTCATATGTTAAGCACTCGACTGGAAATTCCCTTGTTTATGATAAACGCGAGTGATTTCCGTTTTCCGTTGCAACAATTTAAATGATAAATCGAAGCTGTCAAGCTTGGTCTAAGTTGGGTCATCCGCTTACCCAATGTTATATCAAATACAGTAAGTAATTGGTCATCCCCGTCGTTCAAATTGATCCATTATGAATGATTGATGCAATGTGTATTCAATCATCTAGATGTTACATTGGACTGTTTGCACTTGACTGTTTACAATAACGCACCAAATATACGGTATTTCAGAAGGCGAGTGGTATAGAAATTGGGCCTATAAGAATCAGATCAACAACCAAGTCCAAAGTCAGTCATTTGACTCAACACTGCGTACCTGAACCTGTAATCTTGATTACGAAATTAGGACATATTTTAATTATCGAATCTAACACAATCAAATAAATTAGTAAATAATACTCTGATATGAAATAAAATAGCTTTTGCCTACCCTTTTCTCGCAGAAAAGCAGGAATTTTGAAGAGAAATGACAAAAACGTCACTTTTCAGGTACGTCATATCCTTTCATCGCGGAGTTACATGTATGCAAACATATTTCTGAAACGACAAAAACGGTTTAGTAAAATTTCTCCAGGCCAAAACTATAGCCAATGCCCTGGAATGAGGTCTCGAACACAAGCCGATTTGCGCAGTGACTCGTAGTAATTTCTTAAGAGACCTGATATCAATTAAGGACAGATCAATACGGAAGTAGAAATGATATTTACACAAATAGTCGAAAATGACACTAGTCTAGAATGGATCCCGGTCCACCTTAATATCAGAGAAAATAAAACCCCGATAGAACAAGAGTCTCACCAAACTGCACCTGGCGTCTCCCTAGCATCAGGAACAAGAAACTAATATACTGGCATTATTCGAAACAAAATAGACAGCAAGTGGGAAATGAAATTGGATGAAGAAGACCGTGGCTCAGCATAAGATATCGTCCGATACAATTCGCAACATACTGAAACAAAGCATGTTATTGCTATAAGAGTAATCGTCTCTCGGGTAATCGAGAATGATGGACTCTGTCTGGGTCGAAAATGAATGGGCCAGGCAGTCAAATTGACATTTATACAAAGGGGTTAAATGTTTTTCCAATTTTCGTCACAAGTCAATGAAAATGCCGGATTTCTATTTCGAGAATTTAAATTGACCATATCAAGTCTCCGCGGATTGGTTATTTCTCTGAATTGTTTTCCATTATTGCATATACCAGTAACTGGTTTGTATTATTTCCAATCTTGATATATTCAACGGCTTGAGCTTGTTTTGTCCATCGCAAGATAAACTTACGCTGTCTTCAAGGATAGTATACCCAGTATTCAATAAGGATCCGGCAAAGAGATTATTATATACATACACAGATGTGTGAGTTCCCGCGCTCAAGATCTCATTTAATGTGAATGGTCTATGTCCACCTCTCGGGTTGTCACATTTTGTATTGATTAACACTAGTCTACGAGTCCATTCACAACCTGGAAAGCTGATATCTATCCGTCGCCTTTTTCTACACTTGAGACTGCGTGTCCGAACCCCTGCATCAGCCATCAATAAAACAAGCAACCATTTTTAAAGCTGATTAGTTTTATCCCTCTCAAAACATCGGTGGAATCTCATTTGCAATGGATTAACCGGTTGTTTTGAACATTTAGGTAGAACAGGTCTACCTGATAAAGACAGAACTACAGAACCATACTTCGGTAATCTTGGTGACCACCTTAATCAGGCGTACGTTACTGATAGAGTCGGTATATTAGGTTGCAATATTAGTCTTCAAATGTTGGGTATGTCTGTAATGGGGCTGGGAAAAGGGTATCCGACACTTCTATGACGTCGTCTGGGAAACACTGTGGCCGTGTTCGCATTGGCATTTGCTATGCATTGAACTTTTGCCGTTAACGCCTTCCAGAATACTGGAATTTCATACTGACTGCTGATAAAACGATTCACTAGAACCTTGGTTATGGCTCGACATCGTTGTTTTGGTCAGCCGAAACCACATTTAGGGAAAAATAGATAGCAAACAGTGCACAACTTCTCATTCAGACAGAAATATGACACGGAAAGAGTGCAGCTCCAGGCTTCTAACAGGCCTGAAGCCTGATGACGTAGGCCCCCAACATCCACGACAATTAAATCTCACTTCTATCCCTTGATGCAATGCAGACCCCCAACTCCCAGGACAATTAAATGGCTGGTGGGGATCGTCATACAATTTACTTAGCCTGTCACCTCCCTCATGTAACGTGACGTCAACTTAATTGTCAGCACGAGGTCCCTGCACTGGCACAGTCAGAAGAGCAAGCTTTAATTTGGTGTATCGGTTTACATATAGGACTTCACGCCTTGTGGCACATGTACCATGCGTCAGCAATTTAATTAGTTTCGTGATCACCTGTCATGCAGATGAATGAAAGCACAATTTATCACGTGATTGAAAGAGATGTGAAAAGGTCATCAGGGTTCAGGTTCATTCGATCGAGATATTAGTTTATCACCTATATACTATGAATTCTGCATCCTTCATAGCAATGATAATTACTGTATCAGTCAAATTTGCGGCCACCAGCTCATGATAATAAAATGAGAATGTAATTTCTCAAAATAGAACGTTTTTTTATCAGAAGCTCCGCCCCCTTCATTTTCATTGGCTGATTGGAGTCACGTCAGAGATTCATTACGCGCTAAGTTCTCACGCACTCGCCGGACGAGTTCAACGTTATTGCACACAAGGCCGATGTATACGATTTATTTACCGATATATGAAGCTCAAATCAACGAAGCTCGAGCACCAAATATTCTGGTCAGTAAAGACGTGTTTAGTATGTAAACTCTGCAGAATTCATAGTATATAGGCATGATAGGTGATAAATAGATCATCATACTTTGTTTTCAGTTCATGTCGTTCGAGATGTTTTCCCATCGCTCGCGCGGTGATACCAACTCTCGTCCTGCCTTTGGCAGGACTCGAGTTGGTATCACCACGCTCGCGATGGGAAAACATCTCTCACGAAATGAACTGAAAACAGCGTATGATAATCTATAATTCCCATGTTTCTGTAAAACCTACGCGAGATAATGTGCTGAAATCTTTATATTTGGTATGAACGCGTTCTTTTATGGACGTCTGCTAAATATTGAATATCAGATCCGTCGTCTGCTAACTAAAACATGACGTATTACACAACGTTGATTCTATCGGTAAATGAAGTAATAAATTAGAGCATCCGGTCAGTAAACACGTTGATGATTACCTTCACTGCATGAATTAGTACGCCACATATAAAAAACAGGCACATTTGCCTGTCGAATGAAATCACAATTATCACTGCTTCATTCAACTGATTCCAAATACATTGCCGCCTTTGTAGTTCGTGTTAAATTATTAATTGGACTATATCATGTGGCGTCAATACGAGACCGAGGTCCGTTTTTTACATAACAAGGGCACGGAGGTATAAAACGTCTGTACCGCCATGCCAACAGACGGAATTGCAACGCTTCCTTGTAACGATTACTTGAGAGGACGTGATGTTTCGGAAATAAAATGAGATACATAAATATCGCTTCAATGCCTACGCAATTTTTATATCAACTGCAGTAATACATATGTCATGGTAAAAGTCCTCTACTCATGGTTTATATATGGAATGGTTAATGTCCGTGGTTCTGTCGCAGAGTGTTATTTCTTGCCCCTCGAGGTGATCAGTCATGAAATGTAAGTACCGTTGCATGTATTCAAGAAACGACTCGGGCGTTAAGTTCAATGAAGGAATATATTTTTTAGTAAAATGGGTTGACAACATGTTGACAACTCATTGCAAACCGTTCATTTTTATTGGTATTTTTAAATTGTATTGTGTCCAATATGTATTCGAAGTCATAGCGTGCAATCAAAGAGCCGAACCCGTAAGGGTTTTAAACTCGTATAGCCTTTGATCGTGTATTGATTTCATTTGTTTCTGATTGAGTTTTAACGTGCCGGACAAGAAATCGATGGTCCTGAGGACATGCTGTGTGGCATACATCCCAACGCCAACAAACTCGACAGTGGGTGGAGAATTGAGACGTGCTGGCAGAACCGTTGCTCAATGCGAATATTGCACCAGGGAAACTATTCTGTTTTGGATTTCAAGTTAAGATAACGGAGAATGTTGCTCGGAGACCTCCTGTTGTCACTGGTGGTGTCTGTAACGTCTGCTGTTGCGATATTTTCTCCAGGGCAAATGGGACACTTTGCGTTTAGCCGCGTCTTCAAAAATTCAGTTTTTGGGGAAGGTAAAATAGTTACCACAGCCGTGCGCAGTTTAGTGAGTTGCGCGAACTACTGTTGTTTGTTTGAAAATTGCGACGGTGTGAATTTTCAAAAAACGGTTCACAGTTCTTCTCGACTTCACCATTGTGAACTGGTTAATTTTCCCAGCAGTCCATCTGGCGTACTATCTGTGCCAAAACTAGGCTGGTCAGCCTATACCATCAGTCGGACGCCTGTGGAAAAGGTATGTAAGCTAAGGTATCAACCATCATTACAACAGAATAATAGTTTTCATTTTAATTTATTGAATTTGAATTTATTCTGTCCTTTCGAGAAATGAGTGTCAATTTGTCGGCAATAAAGTTTAGACGGATCAGAACGTTATGGATATTGTGTGTCTCGAAATATCTTAAACATGATCGTCACTCTGCCTTTTCGAAGTGACGGAAACAGTAAATGACTATTTTAATAATACTGATTGTTTTCATTCCATACATAATTAATCATTAAATGAGTGCCGAAATATAAAACAACAGCCTAAATGGCACAGTGGGGTACCGTACGTCATACGGGAAATAAATCTACGAGGCTTTCATGTTTTCCATGTTCCAATGAGTTCTCCATGGTCAGTGACCTTGATATTTTCAAATTTCATTTTTACCCAAACATTTTGGGTCGTTTTGACCCAAACATTTTGGGTCGTTTTGACCCAACTATTTTGGATACGTCAAATCTATACCCAACCCTTCTGACAGTGATAATGCAAACACTTCAATGTAAAGAAAATTTCAATTTTCAATTATTTCCTGATTTTTTGCTCAGAGTGACCTTGACTTTTCGATTTCAAAAAATTTATTGATTGCTTGAGGTGATCCAACATCCCTGAACTGTGGCAAAAGCATGCACACACAATGCTCTCCTGATATTGAGGCCATTTAACGTCAATGTTGGTACCTGACATATGATATCCCACTATTTTATCCACTCACACAAAATAGATTTCTGGGGCACTGTGATCCGTTTATCTTGACCCATTTACATCAGTTTTGGTTCCCGACATCTAAGTCATTTGAGGAAAAGGTGAAATTTGAGAGAAATCTGTCAATTTGTTGAAAAGTTGAAGAAAAAATAACGGAAGTCGGGAAAAGGAGAATAGAAAAATGATCTACATTCCACAGGGCTTCGCCAGCTTTAGCTGACGTTGCCCCAACATTTTTACTATTATTATTATTACTAGTAGTTCAGCTCCTTTTATTAACATAGGGAGATCGCGTGCCCTTTCTATACTACTCAATCGCGCACCGCGCATGCGCAGTCGACCCATTCTACTGTAGGGTCGCGCATGCGCAGTCGACCCATTCTACTGTAGGGTGCAAGTCTGGCCCACGGAATCTCAGGTAGTGAAAACCCCAGGTCTCTCGCCTCACCCTATCCCGCGCCACACCTATGCGACCCGCTGTGCAGTGAGTAAAGCGGAGTAGGAGGAGGAGTAGGAGGAGGAGGAGGAGGACACGCCACGGATTATACTAGGTAGATTATGGCTTTTCTCTCCGTGCAGGCTGAAGTTGCTGTAAGTTAACATACAGAAATTACACGCCTTTTCATGTGATATTCGGTCATTCAGAAATAAGAAAGGATTCTTATTTAATCCAATAATCTGTATATATGCGCGCAAGCTAATCAGAAAATTAGATTACACAACAACGGCGGAGAGATAACAGAACACCGAAGAAGTTCATCGACTTTTGAAGCTTGAATAAGCACAAATTATATTCACTATTAATCAAAGAGAATATTATGTTAGCAAGTTGTATTGTCAACAAACTCCCTCCCAAGAACATACAAAAGATTGCGTCCGACTTGGAGAAATGTTTGATTTAACCCTATACCTGGCCTATCAAACTTTCTGCGCTATCTCCGGAAAGACAGAAAATGGAGAGCTGAAACTCCATGACCTCATAGTTTATCATATTGAGATCATTTTGAGCCTCTTTGCATAACCCCCCGAACAGAGGATCAAGATGGTGACCACGTGGGGTACCAGAAAAGTGATTTTTTCGTCATATTTCTTCAAAATTTCTGCCTTTCAGCGATGAAAAGTGGACAAAAACTATTTTATTTCACATCACATTAATATTGACTAATTAGGGGGGGGACATTTCGCTCCCCCACCCCCCCGGCCAGGATACGTCCCAAAAAGCCCAGGCCAGAAAGGGTTACTCATTCTGTCCAGTCTGATACTAGTCCACATTTTGTCCACCGCGTTTCGTGGTCGATACTCGAAGTAGGCGATAACATGCAACGACACTGAGATGATGTAATGTTCTTAATGCGGACCGGCCAAGTGGAAACAATGAGCTATGTGAGCGTTTGAAGTAAGCAACTGTTCAAATCAGGCTGAATTGGTGAGATGGATGAATGAAACACCATCACTCTAATCTCTATGTATGTATATCAAAATAAACTTGTAAAATTAACTAGCTTCACTGCCGTCTATAAGTAAGACTGGCCTTTCACAGGACTCGGACGTCATCGCCAGTTAAGCCATATTCACTTCCTCGTGCGTCAAAAGAAACGAGTTACTCTCGACGATAGCTATTATATCGAGGCGTCCAGAATAGTCGTTTATTTAAACTAATTCGAAAATTTAGCAACGGATTTAGGCAAGCCGAACTTGTTCGTCGTGTGATTTCGTTCGCACAGGCCAAACTCCAGCGCTAAATACGTTGGAGACTGTCGGCTGGGAAAAGATATTCATGGTGCAATGCCATGTGGAGCGATGGACCAATGGTGCGATGGGATGGATGGATGATGCGATGTGATGGTAGCTGGCGCAATACCATTAAGCGACGACCTCTCTCGTCCTAGTCTGCTACCTGTCAGTTGGTTTTGTTCGCTCGTTCACTAGACGAGAAAACCTAGTAAAAACTACTTTACGACGGGGAAGATGGCTTATTCATAAGAAGATTTTCTTTCAACTTAGCTGTCATCAGTGTATCCATAGCAACGTTGTCCGGCCGGATTGTAAACTTTCATTCGTGTCCAGCATCGACTTCTTCGTTCGATCCCTGGCCTCATGGATATAATGTGTGAACACTGCACGTGTCGTTTTTACCACGGTAGAGAATATGGACACTGTACGGTGTATCAATTGATTCAATACGTCATGCGGCTATATCTATGGCGCTCAATCATTCGTGTGTATCATGTTATTCTACTGCACATTAAAGATTATAAGATCACCAGACGCAAAATGGTCTTATCCCAGTTTTCCATGATATGAGACGATCATGGAAACATGGTTTTCTGAATGGATCGCGTTTTGTAATCCATTTTTTCGAGTCCATGCAACTTTTCGGGGGAAAAATAGGAAGATTCGTTGACCTGGAATAGTTTATTTGCGTTTTAGTGCTGATGCACTCAACTCCAGTAACCTGAGATCAAAGTGCTGATGGTACAATTGGTACAAGAAGACTTGTTCATCCAATAACGACCTCAAATATGGAATCCATCTCCCTGTACATTCGTCTGTATTATTATAAAGCATAAGCCTTTTTTACCAGTATCGGGGGAAATTATCATTTTCTGTTCAATAGTGAGTAATCGATCAAAACTGGATCAACAATGGATTTTTGAGATCAAACCATGGACATGGTCCGAGAAATCGGATTAACATCTTAGTTTGACATCGATTAAAACCAAGCGCCTTCGCAGGGGTCGAAAAGTTTGATGAGATACAAACGATACGGGCCATGCAGGCCAAGCTTTGTTATCTTCCACACTGGTTGCCAAACTTTTGATTATTTTATTTTTTGGTACAAGTATTCTATTTGCTTATGAAATATATTATATCTTTTCATTAATTTTATTTCATTCATTTTCTCCATTTCACGAATTAGTATAACCTTGTCGCAGATATATTGGGATTGAATTACTCTTTGAATTACCTATACACATAGATTGGTATGTGAATGTTGGCAGAATTATATCCCCGAGAGACCCATTCCATAAGGTCAGCGGCGATCAGCTTATAGTGTCCGGATTTTGGAACGAAACCGACCAATATGAAAGAGACGTAATTCGTGACCAATACTATACATTCTATAGGCTTGGTTGAAAGGAGAATTATGGTTTATTGAGGCACAATTTTTATATTAATTGAGCACGCTTAAACTTGTGCTCAAAGTGATCTTCAATTGAATGTTTAGGGTGGCAATCAAACCATAAACACATGATTTACTGCGTAGATACGCTGGAAACTGTCGGTTGGGAAAAGATGTTTTTAGTGCAATGTGATGATACGATGTGATGGAGGGATTTCGCAATACGATCAACCGATAGCCCCTCTCATCCTAGCCTGTTACATGTCTCTCGGTTTCGTTTGCTCATTCACAAGACGAGAAAAATGAACAAGAACTTCTTTACAACTGGAACGAGGAAGATTTTCTTTCAACTTAGCTCAGTATATCCATAGCGATAGTGCTGTTGTCCGGCAGGATTGTAAGCTTTCATTGGTGTCCAGTATCGACTTCTTTTATTCGATTTCACATAGACTATAATGTCTGCACGTGTCGTTTTTACAACGGCAAAGCATATAGAAATGGAAAGATTAGATGTTCGCACAACTGGAATATGTCATATGTGTTTTAGTGCTCATACACTCAACTCCACTAACAGGAGATCAAAGTGCCGATGGTACAAATGATACAAGAAGACTTGTTCAACCAATAACGATCTTCAATATGGAATCAATCTCCCCGTACACTCAGCTATATTATGTGGAACGTAAATTGTTTTTACCAATAGCGTGGGAGATGATCAGTTTCTGGGTAATAGTATGTGATGGATTAAAAGTGGATCAACTATGGATTTATAGAGATTTAACCATGAACATAGTCTGCTTATACAGTGTCCGGATTGTGGGACGAATCTACTGGATCAATAAGAAAGAGCCAAACTTAGTGACCAAGTTTTGTTTGGAGGGAAATCATGGATTATCGAGGCATAATTTGTATATTAATTGAGCACATTACTCCATGATATTCACTTATCTTTCCTATTGCAATGTTGTCTGGGGCAACACCTATGCCATACATCTTCTTCCGCTAACGATTCTCCAGAAAAGAGCAATTCGAGTTATAAATTTATCCATTAAATACGAACACACTGCGCCTATCTTTAAGAGTCTGAAAATATTAACCTTGATAGAACTGAATGATTACCTACTTCTCCAGTTTGCTCACAAATGTTTTCACCATTTAAATTTTTCTGCCCTTGAATTTTCGGGACTATTTTGCCAAATTATCTACTGTCCATCGATATCAAACCCGACAATCTAGTTTGAATCTCTATAGGCCTTTCTACTCTACCGATCTTTCGTTCTATACTGTCAAAATAAAAGGACCCAGGATCTGGAACAAATTGCCCTCCAGTTTGAAAGAATGCATTTCGATTTCTCTCTTCAAATCTAAGATTAAAAATCAAATTTATGCTTATTCACTATGCCTCATACATACTATTCTGGTTGTTAACCCGAAACGCCCGTGAATGAAAATGAAATACAGCAATATTTTCTTTTGTATTCACTCACTTTATTAAATCAATATAATTTCGACACCAGGGGTAAAAGCCCCATGGGGTTTTAATCCCACCAATATGTACCTGATAAATTATTCAGAATGTTATGCATGTTATTGATGGAATAAATTTCAATTCAATTCAATTCACAAGCTGGAGTTGAACTTCAATTTAATGATTAGGATAGCGCTCACACCGTAAACATGTGGTTAACAGTGTAGATTATGGCACAATGTGATGGAGCGATTGTGTAATGCGATGGGGCGATATGATTGAGGGTTGGCGCAAAAAAAGCGAGGGCCCCTCTCGTCCTATTCTACTATCGGTGTATCAATTGAATCAGTACGTAATGCCTTATCTATAGGTATACAAATCTCGACTGGTAGCATTTTCTGGGTCATGTGCAGATTGTGGCGACTTCAATCAACGCCACAAAATATTATTGCAGAAACTTTTCAAACAGGGCTGTACCACCAAACGCCTCCATTCAAAGTGTCTTACATTCTTTGATAAATATCGTACACTGACGGAAAAATACGACCGTAGAGTACAAGAACTCTAGCACTACGTTTCGTAACTTGCGTCTTGTTCCGCTTAACTTGGGGCTTGGGGCCGTTTGAATATCATGGGTTTCAAATCTCCATGGTGTCCAAATGAACATGCACAGCCAAAGCGTGACTGAGATATAAACACTGGAAAACTACTTGGCAATTCATCTGGACGAAGTATAATGGTCAGTGATAGAATTTGATGAAGAAAATCCTTATGTCTTGGTGAAATCATTGAAAACTGTTGGCCGCTTCTCTCTTGTAAGAAACCAGCTTGGGTTTTATTTTCATTTCATACACATTTGTAATTGGTGCTGTCATATGAAGTAAATATTTCGATTATTGACGCGGAAATTCTTTTATGGACGGCTTTTCGAAGAGAAAAGAAGAAGATTAGCCGTTCGCTCAACTGGAAAATGTCATATGCGTTTTAGTGCGGATGCACTCAACTTCAGTAATCTTAGATCAATGTTCTGATGGTAAAAATGGAACAAAAAGACTTGTTCATCCAGTAACGACCTTAAATAAGAAATCAATCCCCCTGTACACTCAATAATGGATTTATAGAGATCTAACCATGGACGTCGTCTGAGAAATCGGAAATTGTCTAGAGGGTTAACACCAAAATTGGTTTTACACCGATTGAACCCCAGAGACGTCACGGGCGTAGAGGGGTTTGACCACATACGAGGGATACATACCAGGCCAAGCTTTATCAACAACATCCATATTGGTTGCCAAAATATGAACCATTTATTTTTGGTACAAGTTCTCGATTTTCTTACGAATCATATCTTTTCAATAATTCCATTCCATGTGTTTTCACCATTTTACGAATTAGTATAATAGTATCGCAGATATATTTGGATTTAATTACTCTTTGGATTGCCCATTACTATTTCATCATAGCAGAATTTGAGCCCCGATGCGTCCATTCCACGGGTCAGTTCAACTGTGGTCGGGTTAGTGTGTCCGGATTGTGGAACGAAACCGCTAGAACAATAAGATAGATTCAAACTTTGTGACCAAGTCTTAGTTGAAAGGAAAAATATTTTTTAATTGAACGCAAGGTTAAACATGTACTTAAAATACAGCTCCAATTTAGAATTTAGAAATTATTACACGTTTTATTGTTATAAAACGTCAGTTGTTTTTACCAGTATCGTCGGAAATTATCAGTTTCTGTTCAATAGGGAGTAATCGATCGAAACGGGATCAATAATGGATTTATTGAGATCAAATCATGGACAGTCTGAGAAATCGAATCTTTCTAGGGGATTAACATCAGCTTAGTTTTACTCCGATTGAAACCCAGAGACGTAGAGGGGTTTGACGACAAACGAAGAATACAGACCAGGCCAATCTTTATTAACCCTATCTGGCCTGGGCATTTTGGGACCTGTCGTGGCCTGGGGGGGGGGCTGGCGAAATGAACCCCTCCCGCCCCCCCCCCCCCAATTATTTTTCTTACCCTTTGGGCTAGGGGGCTGAAACTTACCACACTAGACCCATGGATCAAGCTCTACCAGAAAATGTAAAAGAATCCAAGAAGGCCGCTTTGATGACGTCACAGTGACGTCATTTTCAAAAAAGGCATTTTTGATTGATTTTTCGGTGAGATTTTCCGAATTTTTTATTTATGCAATTTCTCCGCAAAAACAGCAGAATAAATTAGTAAATGTTAGTGTGATGTGAAATAAAATAATTTTTGCCCACTTTTCATCGCAGAAAAGCAGAAATATGACAAACATCACTTTTCTGGGGCCCCACATGACCGCCATCTTGCACACCTTCCATACTGGTTGCCAAATTATGGACAATTTATTTTTGGTACAACTTCTGACTTTTCCTGTGAATTATATATTTTTTTTTTAACAATTCCATTTCTTGCATTTTCACGATTTCACGAACGAATTATTATAATATTATCGCAGGTATATTGGGATTTACTTACTCTATGAATTGCCTCATCGTTGGCAGAATTTAGCCCCGATAGACACATTCTACGGGCCAGTTCAACGGTGGTCAGGTTACTGTTTCTGGACTGTGAAACGAAACCACTGGAACGAAACCAGAAGAAATGTACGAGAATGTATAATAGGAGCAACGACTCAAAAAAATGTCCAGATGTGTACCATCTGCGATTATTTAGGATTTTCTGAAAATGTGAAGATGCTATCATTCTAGTCAGTCACATCCCAAGGGGGGGGGGGGGGGTGCTCGTTGACGAGACGAGAAAACTGAATAAGAACTATCTTACGTCTTTAGCTGTTATCAGTGTATCCATAGCGATATTAACGTTTTCCGGCCGAATTGTCAACTCTCGTTGGTGTCCAGCATCGATCTTGTTATTCGATTTTACCTAGATAGATCACTGCACGTGTCGTTTTTACCACGGCAAAGAGTTTGAATACTATAAAGATGTATCTATTAGATCAATGCGTATAATGCGACTAGATATATGCCTTATCTGTCCCTTAAACTTTCGTGTGTATGCTTTTATTGTATTGCGCATTAAAGATAATAAAATCAACAGACGCTAAATGGTCTTACTATCCCATATTTAATTGAATGTGAGACGATCGTGATAACACGGTTTTCTGAAAGGATAGTGGGATTGTAATCATTTTATTCGAATGCATGCAACTTTTGGAAGAAAATGAGAAGATTATAGAAGTTACAAGTGTCTGGTCCGTCATTCATTATTCAGTCGTTGTCCATTAAAGAATATCGGAGTCCATAATCTAAAGACCTACTCCATACTCCATTTTACAGCATTAGCACCAAATTAAAAAAGGCAATCATAGTATACATAAATATAGGCTAGTTTCTTGCAAGGGAGAAGCGGGCAACAGTTTTCAATGAGGCCAGGAAGACATCATGATGTTCCAAAAATATCAAATCCGTATCTTTGATCATTATTCTCAATCCATATGATATTCTTTGTAAATTCGTCATCTAGAGAATGATGTAACTCAGTCACGCTTTGATTGTGACTGTTCATATGAACGCCATGGGGATCTTGAAGCGCAAGGGTTCATACGGTCCCTTGCCCCGGGTTAAGCGGAATTAGATACAAGTTACGAAACGTAACGCCATAGATCTTGCACGCTACATTCGCTAAACTGCAATATGTCAAATGTTCTGTGAAGTCATGTGACGCAGTCAGTATGTCGGCACCTCTTCCCACTTCCCTTATATGTGTTGTAATTTTAGTGTTTGTGCAGTCAACCCCAGTAACCGGAGATGATACAAGAAGACTCGTTCATCCAATAACGACTGTAAATATGGAATCAATATTCCAGTACAGACATCCCTATTATTTAATCAGTATCGTGAGAAATTATCAGTTTCTAATTAATAGAATGCAATCGATAAAATCTGGATCACTAATGGGTTTATAGAGATCACTCGCATATTGCAAATACCTACATCGATGACTCATACTGTATATATCACATGATATTATTGTACTTCACTGACAAAAGTTCACCATTGTGTTAATAAGACTCAGGCTCTACTATATGTATATACAGCACACTGATTAACGTTCACCTTTGTTCTAATATTTATATATATCCAGTTTGAATACTGCATCTGTGCAGTTTGCCACTACTTCGAAAATGAAGTGAGATTAAACATCGAAAGGTCAGCAAAAAAATGTATCGATTTGTTGTGATCGTTCTTCCGCTATGAAGTATCGTTAAACCTCTCCATACTAGAATATATTAACGCCTGGGTGATTTGGGACCTGTTCAGGCCTTTGGGGGATGGGGGGGGGGGTATTTTGGCCCTCCCTAGATATTTTTCATATCCCTTGAGCTAGGGGGCTGAAACTTATCACACTATACTCTTGGGTACAGCTCTACCACAAAATATTAAAAATTCTAAGATGGCCGCTTTGATGTCATTTTAAAAAAAGCTTTTTTTGGTCGATTTTTTCGATCAGATTTTTACTTTTTTTTATTTATGTATTTTCTTGGCAAAAAACAAATGCATAATAACTTAGTAAATAATAAGCCGGTGTTAAATAAAATAGTTTTTGTCATTTTTCCTGGCAGAAAATCAGGAATTTTGAAGAAAAATGACCAAAATATCACTTTTCTGGTACCCAACATGGCCGGCATCTTGAATGTCCTCATGATCCTCTGCTCGGGGGTTTATGCAAATAGGCTTAAAATGACCCCAGTATGAATAACTACAAAATCACGGAGTACCAGCTCTCAGTCTTTAGGAGGTAGGACAGAAAGTTTCATAGAGGCGGAGGGGGTGGAAGATAATTGCTTCCCCCAGGCCCGATAGGGTTGAGCTATGGACATGGTCTGGGAAATCGAATCTTTCAGACGGTTTTATTGTTTAAGGGTCGAAGGAGTTTCGTTACCTCCCCATTACCGGAAATCACCCAATATATCACACAACTCTGATATATATAGGCAATTCTATAACTGCTGTGCCTTACATGCTGCAAACCGTTCGTACATCTGAAACGTTTTAGCTCGCTTGTGTGAAATCTACTATGCGCCATGTCATGACAGGCGCAGGTGTTCATTTGAAAGATTCTATTTTACAAGGCCGGTGAAGAATGGTCTAAAATGCCGTCTGACTCTGTACAATCGAATAAACAAACAAATAAATTAAAAGATATAATTTCTAACGCAAGTTTATCTGTTGTTTCTAATACCAATGTCTGTTTCACACAGTCTGTCTCAGGCGCCAGAATCAGTCCCCAAAAAGCGACCACATACACTCGTTCATTGATATTTGCAAGTTGCCAATTGACACGCGGCGGGGGGGGGGACATTTCAGCAAACATGGCATCGGGGGAAAGAGGTAGCTAAAGTTCAAAAAAAAAAAATCTAAAATACGTTCTAATCTTTGTTGATAATAAATTTAAGTAGTCCTATAGAATAGAAATAATGTTTACATAGGCTTGGTCAATGTTATTTGTCACACGGTTAGTGTGGAAAATTTTATAAATAAATTATGTTAGGCCCACACTGACCATGCGACAAATAACCATTGATCCATTGGTTTTCTTTATTCTTACACTTCGGATTTGAGATTTTGTTATATCTTTTAACATCTGAATTTTGCACTTGTCTCTATTGCCAGAATCGGCATGATGAAGGACCCATTTATGTGGCCAATTTTAATCGGTAATACATGCGATGAAAAATCAACAAAGAAATTGTCCTGAAACCTGATGACCTAGGCCCCTTACATCCATGACAGTAAAATCCCACTTCTATCCCTTGATGCAATGCAGGCCCCCAATACCCAAGACAATTAAATGACTGGTAGGGATCGTTACACAATTCAATCACCTTCCTCATGTAACGTGACATCAACTTAATTGCCAGCGCGCGGTCTCTGGACTGGCACAGTCGGAAGAGCAAGCTTGAATTTGGTGTATCGAGTTACACGCCTTGCGGCACATGTACTGTGCGTTGACAATTTAATTAGATTCGAGTTAAATAAGCGATGGTAAATTTCTGGATAAGTGATCACCTGCCATGCAGATGAATGAGTGCACAATTTATCACGTGATGGAAATAGGTAAAATACGTCATCAGGGTTCAGGTCCATTGAATGTTCACTATTGAATGTTCACTTTGTTATTTTTTTATATATAAACTAGTATGAAAGTAACTCCGAAAAGCGAAGTCATTGTGATATTCTATATTTCGGTAGAAGTTATACTATCGTCAGGAATATACAGGTGGCAGTTGTTCAAGAGTATGTATACAGGGTGAATAAACCTTCCTAGCTGAACGTTCTATATACAATGGATAGTGAGCAGTTTTACAAAACAATAAACCTGAACACAATTCCGTACATGATATCAAGCTATGGTTGAGACAAGGATTCTATAAACAATGTCTTGAACTCATTTGAACACAATTAATTCTTTATATGCTTTTAAACCATGATTGAGGTCAGGGCATTTTTTTTATTTTATGGCAATAAACCAACTGCACATATGCTACTACCTTGCACCAGAATAATTGACTTTGGTAGGCACTGGAATGAGTTGGTGTTGTTCAAGGAAGCTATTGCCATGAAAGAAAAAGTCCTGACCTCAATCATGGTGTGAAAGCATCTAAGGAATTAATTGTGTTCAAATGAATTCAAGTCATTGTTTATAGAATACTTGTCTCAACCATAGCTTGATATCATGTAAAGAATTGTGTTCAGGTTTATTGTTTTGTAAACTGTTCACTATTCATTGTATATAGAAAGTTCAGCTTGGAACGTTAACTGTTTTATTCACCGTGTATATATATATACACGTGAACAACTGCTACCTGTATATTCCTGACGATGGTATAACCTGTACGTAAATATAGAATATCACAATGACTTCACTTTTCGGAGTTACTTTCACACTAGTTTATACGAAACTAATCGTGAGACATCTGGATTATTTTTTTTAAATAGCATGTTGATTGCACATGTTTGACTGAACACTAAAATCCCATTGAAACCAATTTATATTTGATACAAGTTTTTGATTTTCTTATGAATTATTCCTACGAAGTAGGCTACAGATCGCAAATTGTCCGGTAATGAGTCAGTGAGTCAGTCCATCCGAGTCCTTTCGTCGGCAAAATAAGGAGAACCATTGACATTAGAGCCTTGATTTTTGGCATGAACGTGCATTAGGGCATTGTTACCAGCAAGTTCTGAGCTGACCGAATTCTGATGAATATTTGATTTATAATTATTTTTTTTATTATTTATTGATAGCTCAGCGAGTGCACTGTCATGCCCCGTGGGAAACCTTGGCTGTATGGTTCACTGTATATATAACACAGTACAAAACGTATGAGGCGCCGTTTGTGACAATATTGTCAACGACAAATATATAGAGGTGAAACCAAAATATAAAGTCGCCGTTTGTGACAATATTGTCAAACACAAATATATACATGACAGTGTGACTAACGTCACTGGACCTACGAAATAGGGTTTGAGATAATTTAAGTGTGTACTCGAGAGATGACTTGGGGGCCCTGTGTGCTACCATGAGAGAATTTATATAGCGTCTCTAATTGACAATGGGAACTATTAACTTTTCCAGATGTCACCGCTGGTGAGTTATTAGCGTAGCAACTATTATCGCCCTCAGTTTCTATTACCCTGGAGAATGATCAGCCCAGCAGTACAGCACAAAGTGTTGGGGGGAGAGTCCGAGAGAGCGGGGAACCCCCCCCCCCCTTCTCGGCATTATGCGATTTTTCTTAAATTAGCGTAGGGAATGATGCTCTGTCAGAGCAGTTGAGAAGTAAATGTTTGTAGTCCTAAATAAGACAGGAAACTGGATAAGAAACACAAATTTGAAGTGAGAAAGGTCAAGATCAGAGATTTGTTAGAATGCAAGATACAAGAATGCAATCAAATCAGGCATCACTAGAGAGCCATTCTCCGTGGATATATTTATTTGGCATTCAACTTCAAGGTACCTCATCTGAAGAGAGTACATAATAATAATCAATGAACAATAAAGCACACACGAACAAAATAAACAAGTGGTTATAGGTTACTGAATTTAAAACACAACGATGATTTTATTATCGATTTCTTCAGTATAACATATAATAGGGTCATTGTTGTGTTTAAATTTAGTAATTTCTCTCATAAAATCCAGCCATTTTTTATTTCTTTTTGAGGTAGAACATTTTTTAACTAATGACTGAACTGAAGAAATGGTGCAATGTTGTATAGGCTGGATATATAAAACGTGCAGTATA
The DNA here is from genome assembly GCA_036873755.1 of Hanleya hanleyi. Classification (NCBI taxonomy): domain Eukaryota; kingdom Metazoa; phylum Mollusca; class Polyplacophora; order Lepidopleurida; family Hanleyidae; genus Hanleya; species Hanleya hanleyi. The sequence goes on along the minus strand of JAVTVY010031930.1, from coordinate 82,921 downwards.
ACATGCCTTCAATCTCAACGAAATTTCAAGACCAGCAAATGAGTGAAAACGGATAGGCCTACTATCGGAATGTGTGTGGTATCGGAATGTGTGTCAACATTACACTGCAAGTTAGGCTAAAAATAACAACCTCCATTCTCCGATCAAATGATTTGCTTCATTCATGCATCGTGGCATATACAGCTCGCCTGACGCGAGATTCTGGTATTTCGGTAGCCTTCCGCAATACCACCGGCTAACAGCGACCAGCATGATCACGAGGGTTCCCGAATATTTCCAACAATTTACGGCAGATGTTCGGGAAGCATGGCGTGGACTATGAGGGAAAACATGGCGGAGCTACCTTGAAACGTATAGTGCCGACATATTTTGGCAAGTACCATTAAAGTTACTGATATTTTCGAGAGCTGGGCGCATCATTTTTTTTTTTTGCTTTAGTGCTGGGCGGCCGAAGTTAGTCCCAGGCGCTTAAAAGTCACAGAGAAGAATACAGCCAAGGGTTCCCAATATGGGCATGACAGTGCACTCGCTGAGCTAACAATAAATAATGAAAAAAAATTAATTATAAATCAAATTTTCATCAGAATTCGATCAGCTCAGAACTTGCTGGTAGCAATGCCCTAATGCACGTTCGTGCCAAAAATCAAGGTTCTAATGTTAATGGTTCTCCTTATTTTGCCGACGAAAGGATTCGTATGGACTCACTGACTCATTACCGGACAATTTGCGATCTGTAGCCTACTTCGTAGGAATAGTTAAAACCTTTGTAAATATATATAAAACGATATAAATAGGGCCTATATATAAAGTTATTTTTTTTTAATTTTTATAAATATTTTTTTAACATAAATAACGATAGGACGTTAAGACGTTAAATTTAACGTAAATATAAAGTACACGAACTTGTAAAGTGTACATGTAAACCGGATATGCCCAAAGGAAGCTGCGCAATCGATGTGCGCACGAGTAATACTGGTTAATCAAAACTGCAACTAGGTTCTGGAGCGAAACTATGACAGCGGTGAAAGCCACTCGCATGTCACAGATGTGTCGAATCAAACAATAAGATCACGTACCTGAACATATATCAGTTCACTGCCATAGTGATTTAGTAAAGGCCTATTCCAATTTTCAACAATTACTGTTATCATTTACAATCGTACTTCAGAGTTATCACATCAATTAGATATAAATACATCTACTTATAAATCACCATAAGGTATCCTAGCCTGCAGCCAATATCACGGCCTGCCCCTTTGATGGTCAATCTGCGATTCCGTCGGCCAAGTCGCTGGTTGCTATTTGCCGCATAGAAACATCAACAGAAGTTGAAATAAAACATGAAAATAACGATATATTAATTATGCGCAACACAAATATTAGGCAATTTGAAATCATACTGAATATGAGCATATTTCATTGACTAGAATATGACCATTCATAGCCTAGTTATAGGATTTGGAATTATATTGTCGTTTTGTATCATTCATCGTTTTTCGATAATTTCCGCATTTCCAAACAAGACAAAAATTAGCAGGGAATTTGATATAAGTACAGCGAATGTGGAAACTAATGGCTCATGAGGAACCGGTTGCACAATGCTTGTATCATCAAACGTACCGTTCTCAAATTATGAAAGAACAATGGCACCTACTGTGGGAACCACCAGTGTGGATTGTACTGTTGCGTTCACTGTTCCTCGTTTTCATTATCGAGATCATTTATTATAGCATGATACGCTTACTTGATCTCAAACTTTTTAGGTTTTAAGTTAGTATAACGTAATTTGAATAAAATGAACTGTTGATATTCGTAAGCGGTAATTACTGGGTTCAATCCCTGGCCGGGTCATACCAAAGACTTGAAAAATGGAACTTGTTGCTTCCTCGCTCACGCTCAGTATTGAGAGGATAGAACAAGGACTGGTTCGCTCGGTGTCAGTATAACGTGACTGAGTGGGGTGTCATGTCTGCCTACGGCATGATATTTCGGTGGGACAGCAGTATAAAATGTCAACATTATATCTGCTCTGTTACAAGTAGGTATACCCCCGCCCCTTCCACTCCCCTCCCTTCCCTTCCCCGTCGTGATATAGCCGAAAAAATGTTGAAAGCGACGTTAAACCCTATTCACTCACTCGTCACCGTATATAATAGGGTTAACACCGATGCCCATCAAGAACCCATCGGGCCAGAAGTGCTCTTCAATACACACGTATTGAAGATCAATTAGCGATTAGCACGCAGGGGTAAAACGTCTTCGACTGATTCCTCAGTTACTAGTAACAGCTTCGAGGCAGCGCAAAGTGAAAGAAGGCCAATGTAGTGTTCCTCATGAGCCATTAGTTTCCCATTCCCTGCTAATTTTTGTCTTGTTTGGAAATGCGGAAATTATCGAAAAACGATAAATGATACAAAACGACAATATCATTCCAAATCCTATAACTAGTCTATGAATGGTCATATTCTAGTCAATGAAATATGCTCATATTCAGTATGATTTCAAATTGCCTAATATTTGTGTTGCGCATAATTAATATATCGTTATTTTCATGTTTTATTTCAACTTCTGTTGATGTTTCTATGCGGCAAATAGCAACCAGCGACTTGGCCGACGGAATCGCAGATTGAACATCAAAGGGGCAGGCCGCGATATTGGCTGCAGGCTAGGATACCTTATGGTGATTTATAAGTAGATGTATTTATATCTAATTGATGTGATAACTCTGAAGTACGATTGTAAATGATAACAGTAATTGTTGAAAATTGGAATAGGCCTTTACTAAATCACTATGGCAGTGAACTGATATATGTTCAGGTACGTGATCTTATTGTTTGATTCGACACATCTGTGACATGCGAGTGGCTTTCACCGCTGTCATAGTTTCGCTCCAGAACCCAGTTGCAGTTTTGATTAACCAGTATTACTCGCGCGCACATCGATTGCGCAGCTTCCTTTGGGCATATCCGGTTTACATGTACACTTTACAAGTTCGTGTACTTTATATGTACGTTAAATTTAACGTCTTAACTTCCTATCGTTATTTATGTTCAACAAATATTTATAAAAATTTAAAAAAAAAAATATCTTTATATATAGGCCCTATTTATATCGTTTTATATATATTTACAAAGGTTTTAACTATATATTTGTGTTTGACAATATTGTCACAAACGGCGACTTTATATTTTGGTTTTAACTCTATATATTTGTCGTTGACAATATTGTCACAAACGGCGCCTCATAAAAACATGATGGGATAATGAAACATGAGCAGTGTGACTAACGTCACATGACCTACGAAGTAGAGTAGGCATTAGGACTCGAACGCGAACTGAACTCTTGGAAATCCCCACCCCCAGTTGAAATCCTGCCTATATTACGATGGGCACCGCCCAAGTCAGAACCGCCAGTGATTTTCATCAAAAATCACCAGAAATTTTCATCAAAAGTAGGTCAGTTCAGAACTTGTTGGTAACAGTCTCCTAATGCGCCTTCATTCCAAAATAAATAACGATCGCCGATTTAATTTTACAATTTTTTAATTAAAGGAAACAGATTGAATAATATAGGTTCAGTAGATTTCAAGCTTTACGTGTGAAAATACATGTACATCTCTGTAATGGTTTTCAGTGCCCTTGTTCAGGATCAAAACAACTTTCTGAATCACATTATTTTCCTAACAATACAACAAATTTTTATATATAGTACTACAGTAGAAAGGTAGCATTTATGTAGTTTGCGGTAATTCAACTCAAGACCAACACCTTCTCTGCACAAGATAATAATGATTCTATGTCATTCTCCTGAGCATAACCGATACAAAGACGAGTAAATAGCGTCTCTACATCACGTTGTTATCTAGATATATGAGACAACACATTTTGGGTATCGGCAATCTGATGAATGTACTATTCCGGTTTTCTTGTTTCACATTATATTCTATGGCGGTTGATCGGTGATTTTCTTCATTGATAAACCTTAAACCACCTCAGTTTCGTTGTGTGAATCGGAATTGCATTGCTGTGACACACCAGCACACTCCGTGGCAGTGATTCTGTATCCCCTAATCAAGGAATCAAAATGGATCAAGATTTGAAATGACAAGAGAAATTTAGACATATTTTGTTTACACATGTAATTTTTTGTTCAAATTATATCCAAGTGTGATATATAGTCAATATTCAAGAGGTACAAAAAAACCCCAAAGTATGTCCTCATATTTTCACATCCATGCCAAGAAATACTGCATTGAAAAGGGTCCATTTAGCCTACCCTGTTTTATCGCTCTAATCAGCAAATGGCGGGGTCACATTTCTGCTGTCAAAATTGTATTTCCCCCCAAAGTCTTAACCTTTGAATCCAAGTCACACACTCTCTGATGCAAAGTAATGATTGTCCTAACTATCCGATTAGCACATTATGAACATGTCTTTGGTCATAGTGTACATATCATAACTCACATCAATGTTTTCTGCTATATTATTTCAATGATATGGTTTAACAATTTAAATTATGGAAACAGCGCTGATTGTTTGAGGGTATATGCAGTAGGCCTACATGTATGCTGTCGGGCAATTGTGGAATTGTCCCAGATGCACGTTAAGATTAACCTCAGTAATAGGGCCATGTGGCATACAGTGGAATATGGATCAATGACAGGGTATTTTTAGCCGTGGGTAATTTGACCTGAATTTGAAGCCTGATGTGGTCAATGATGAAATGTTTGGATGTGAAATAGGATACACGTTAAAGGCTACAGTTTACATATATCTATAACAATATACTGAAGTGTTAATTATAAATCTAATTTTAATCAGAATTATTTCAGATCAGAACTTGCTGGTAACAATGCCCTAATGCACGTTCATGCCAAAAATCAAGGTTCTAATGTCCACGGTTCTCCTTATTTTGCCGACGAAAGGATTCGGATGGACTGACTCACTCATTACCGGACAATTTGCGATCTGTAGCCTACTTCGTAGGAATAGGAAATTCTAATTTTCCATCATTTGTTAGTGCATTTATCTACACTGCTATTACCAGGCAACTTGCCATTCTTAATACACACAATTCAGTATATTGTTATAGATATATGTAAACTGTGGCCTTTAACGTGTATCCTATTTCACATCCAAACATTTCATCACAGACCAAATCATGCAGGCTTCAAATTTAGGTCAAATTGCCACTGATGGTGAAATATCCTACATCAACCAATTAAGTCAGTCGGTGCAATAACCCAGCAGAACATAGAAAGGTCTGGTATCATCCTTCAGATTAGCCTGTGAGCAACAATGATAAAATTTACTGAGGGTGAAACAAAGCCGTCCTGCAAGCCACCCAAGGAATTTATCAGCTTGTGTTGGGACATTTTGTTGGTATCGTGTAAGTTGTTTAGTAGTTTACTCATTCAAATCTCCATACCATATTTTCTGTTATTCAACAGACAAATTTCTTTACTGGTTTTAATTGTTTAAGTTTTACTGGGTTTCAACTGCTACAGATAGTAACATAGTACTGATACTGTAGAAATGGGTAGTGTGAATTTAATTATTCCATGTTTAGTACAATTTGTTCACATGAATGATGGAATGTCTGGACTCTCAAATGAAAGTGTGTTATACATGTATAGCTCAAGCATGTCAGGTTTGAGGAACAAACATAGTTTCAATTAAGATATAACCAAAGAAATTTCATGACAATTATTGAATCTAAGTAGGCCCCTACCTAACAAAATTAGCTTAATAAAAAAGGCCTTCCTGGCGTAAATTGTTTTCTTTTGGGAGAGAATGGTAATTTCTGGGTTAAGAATTTCCTGTATAAAGATAGGTTGTTCAAGGAGGCTTTGTTTTTGCCGCTGTTGTGTGCATCAAGGGTATGGAAACATGATATATGCACCCAGAGCCCTGATCTACAGCTGTATAAAACTCAACATCTGGCATTGACGGCATGTTTAAAGGGTCTTAATTTATTTTCTTTGGGTAGAATTTAACTAGATAAAGTAACTTTGATTGTACTTCTTGAATATTGACTATATATCACACTGGGATATAATTTAAACAAAAACATTACATGTGTAATTATGTCTAAATTTTTCTTGTCATTTCAAATTTTGATTCCTTGATTAAGGGATACAGAATCACTGCCACGGAGTGTGTTGGTGTGTCACAGAATCACTGCCACAGAGTGTGTTGGTGTGTCACAGATTCACATCAGCACAGTAACTGGTAAACTATTCATTCAATCCCATCACTTTTAATCTTCAACAAAATATTCAATACTGTTTTAATCGAAAATTTCTGGTGATTTTTGATGAAAATCTCTGGTGATTCTGACTTGGGCTGCATGTGCCCATCTTAATATAGGCAGGATTTCAACTTGGGGCGGTGGGGGGGGGGATTGCCAAGAGCTCAGTGCCTGTCCTAATGCCTACTTTACTTCGTAGGTCCTGTGACGCATAGTCACACTGCCATGTATTATATCTGTTCAATAATTCAACTTCGTGCGTTTTCACCATTTCACGAATTAGTATACCCTTATCGCAGATATATTGGGATTTAATTACTCTTTGAATTGCCTATACACATGGGTTACTGTGTGATTGTTGGCAGAATTATAGCCCCGAGAGCCCATTCTGTAAGGTCAACGGTGGTCAGCTTATTGTGCCCGGCTTGTGGAACGAACCACGGGATCAATAAGAAAGAGCCAGACATCATTATCAATATTCCAAATCGTGTTTGAAAGAAGAATTATGTTTTTTCGAGGCATAATTTGTATATTAATTTGAAGTTGTTTACACTTTGACGAGACGAATGGATAATAATATCCGTCAATATGGTTGGTGAAATTCCTTTTAGAATTCCCCGCGGCGTATCAATGAATATCCAATATATTATTAATGATGAACCAGCTGCACGGAAACCAGTAATAAACTTGACCGTATACTTGCTTTCAAATCTTCAACCATCCGTCTTTAGACACTACTGCAGTAACACAGAATTCAATAGATTATAGCATATATACCGACTAATATGATCCCCTGATTGGGTTCAAATTATATGCCTGACTATTTCAATCAACTTTAAAAATGATTATGCAGACACAAACGCCTCATATAAATTCCAAGCATTCGAAGGTTCTGATAATACGACATATTGCATACGACACACGACAGCTGTGTAGGCGAAACGGTGAACTCTTTCAATTTCCAATCTAATTAAAATGGAATCCTATCTGCACCCCCATTTTTGCTTGTGGGATCTAACCGGCTTGCAGTAAGGGACCATGCAAAATTTATCGAGGGGGTAGGACCGGTGCAACAAGGAAAATCAGCTAAAAAAATCCTTGGTCCCCCTTATCCTCGAACCAAAAAAAACTACGAGTCCTATCTGGATCTTGGGTAAAAAAAGTTCTGGTCCTATCTATGTTGTGACCTACATGTACCCGGATTTGGTGAGCCGCATCTGTAAACACCACCCCCTAACCAATATGTGATATGCACATATACTTTTGCACATTTTTATAAGTATGGAACAGTGGTGCTCAATGTACATGATTTTTCATTGAAATTATTTGTTGATATTATATAGCTGTGCCAAAACTGTTGTACAGGTTTAATGATAATGAGCTTTTAGAGTGCATTGTATTTGACATGCTAGTTGTTCAGTGATAAAAGGGTCTTTGTGTCAGTGGTTTCATGTTGTCAGACATATACACTGTAGTTCACAGATACCAGACTGATATTTAATGTTGATATTTAGAGTATTTTATTCACTATCCCAAGTGTCCTCTTCTTTTGTATGCACCTCCCCCTCCAATAGAAAACCCGCCTCAGCAAAGTTTTGTTGTTATGCAAATAACACCAAGCTTGAATGACACATATGGTCATCACCTAGAAACCCATTAATGATACATGTACAGGTCTCTGATACTGTTCAACATGAAAGTTGGTGCATCATCCGATCGATACATCAAGAGACTTTCAATAAATTACCAAGCCGGCTTTTCTGATTGGGCGGAAGCCTTGGTGGCCATCTTTCATTTATGCACTCATTAATGATACATGTACATATCTCTGATACCATTCAACTGTTCAATATGAAAGATGGTGAATCATCGATACATCAAGAGACTTTCAATAAATTACCAAGCCGGCTTTTCTGATTGGGCGGAAGCTGATACCATTCAACTGTTCAATATGAAAGATGGTGAATCATCGATACATCAAGAGACTTTCAATAAATTACCAAGCCGGCTTTTCTGATTGGGCGGAAGCCTTGGTGGCCATCTGTCATTTATGCACTCATTAATGATACATGTACATATCTCTGATGCCATTCAACTGTTCAATATGAAAGATGGTGAATCATCGATACATCAAGAGACTTTCAATAAATTAGCAAACCGTTTTTCCTGATTGGATGGAAACCTTGGTGGCCATCTTTTATTAATGATACATGTACATGTCTCTGATACCATTCAACTGTTCAATATGAAAGTTGGTGAATCATCGATACATCAAGAGACTTTCAATAAATTATCAAGCCGGCTTTTCTGATTGGGCGGAAGCCTTGGTGGCCATCTTTAATTCATGCACTCATTAATGATACATGTACATGTCTCTGATACCATTCACCTGTTCAATATGAAAGTTGGTGAATCATCGATACATCAAGATACTTTCAATAAATTATCAAGCCGGCTTTTCTGATTGAGCGGAAGCCTTGGTGGCCATCTTTAATTTATGCACTCATTAATGATACATGTACATATCTCTGATACCATTCACCTGTTCAATATGAAAGTTGGTGAATCATCGACATCAAGAGACTTTCAATAAATTAGCAAACCGTTTTTTTCTGATTGGATGGAAACCTTGGTGGCCATCTTTTATTAATGATACATGTACATATCTCTAATACCATTCACCTGTTCAATATGAAAGTTTGCGCATCATCGATACATCAAGAGACTTTCAATAAATTACCAAGCCGGCTTTTCTGATTGGGCGGAAGCCTTGGTGGCCATCTTTAATTTATGCACTCATTAATGATACATGTACATATCTCTGATACCATTCACCTGTTCAATATGAAAGTTGGTGAATCATCGATACATCAAGAGACTTTCAATAAATTACCAAGCTGGCTTTTCTGATTGGGCGGAAGCCTTGGTGGCCATCTTTAATTTATGCAAAATCATCAATGGTACATATTTCCAATACCATTCAACTCTTCATTTTGGAATCTCATTACCGACATATCTCAAGAATGACATCCCTGGGCACACCATATGGCCATGACCCAGAAGCCTATCGAACCAGCACCCAGAGTCGAGGGGTTTTCAGATGGGCAGCTTTGTATTTTGTTCTTTGTTTTTTTTTTTTGAAAAAAAGAACAAAAAAACTCTTGGTCCTATGGATAGTCAGGTAAAAAAAATTAATGTCCTACATAAAATAGCGAGAAAAAAGTCCTGGTCCCCCCACTGTTTGCACCGGTCCTACCCCATCAATAAATTTTGCACGGTCCCTAAAGCGAGTGTCAACCAATCCCGAGAACTCTTCATAGTGCTTTGAGGGTAGCACAATGGTATGTGCTTTTTGGTGGGCTCAACTCCCGATGTCGCCGCGCACCTGCCAGTTTGGCGCAATAATGGGAGATAGAAATATGTACTGGTCCTTGGCATAAACCCTATAGTGTTAATGCGGAGACGATGACCCTAACCCCCCTCCCCGACTGCAAGTAAAGTAGTTCAGATGCGACCGTGAAATCATAAGACTAATAAATATTCATGACCTGGGCGCTCTGAACACCAAATCCGATTGAAACCAGTAAGATCTTACATAGCGACATGTATTATTGGTGAGCATTGATAGGATATTATTTTATTAAGATTGTTTGTATCTCATGTGTCGATCAGGTAACCCACTGCAATGTTCCAGTTGAATTGTTTGACGTCATAAATTTTGCATGGAGTACGTTAGGTCTTCTTTGACAGCGTCTGTTCCATATGAGTGAAAATTATACCAGTTGTCTCGCTTGAAAGCTAATGCACTTCTGAATTTTAAAAATTAGAATCAAGCTGCAAAAGTTCGTTTGAAAAAATTCTCATTGACTTCAATTTTATTTTCGGGATCATCGACGTCGACCGGAACTCATCCAAAATGTGGCCTGAAACCTGATGATGTTATATCTCACATGATGCAATGTGGGCCCCCAACATCCATGACAATGAAATAACAGATGGGAATCGTAATACAAGTCAAGTAGCTTGTCAATTCCCGCATCAACTTTAAATTGCCAGTGCGAGGTCTCTGGACTCGCACAGCCGAAATAGGATGCCTTGAATTGACTTATCGGTTTACATATAGGAATTCATGTCTCGCGACACATGTACTGTGCGTTGACAATTTCATTACTTTCGTGTTACATAAGCGATGATAGATTTTTGGTCACCTGTCATGTAGATGAATGAAAGCACAAATCATCAAGAGATTGAAAGAGATATAATAAGTCATTATTTGGGTCTATTGACCTGTCCTTGTGCTAAATCCGAATGGAGAGCCCGATGGAAACTAAATATGTCGGGTATGTGAATAATTAACTAATTAAGTAACAGAAGAGTTTCATGAGAATACTCATCCAAGATAAAATCATTCACATAAAATTCTACGACTATTTATGCAACTATATTTCTCATCATGACCGTTATCATCGAGGTCTTCACCCCATAGTGTCGATTCGAGCCCCGCTGGTGCATGTGTTAAAGTTTCTCAGTTACTTATATATATTACCGACGAGCGGTGGTTCTCTCCGGGTACTCCGGCTTCCTCCACTATTGAAACTGGATGTTACCATATGAGCGAAATGTTCTTTAGTGTGACATTAACCAACGAGTGAAATCTCGATCTAACATATATAGTAGGCTTAATTGAGGTAAAGTTATAATTGTCAACCGGTGCGAAAGGTAAAAGGAACAATGTCCCTCTTCATATGGTTGTCTTCAGGGCAATATGTCTTACCTTAATTGCAAGTCAGCAAAAATAATGTTAAGCTGAGTTAACCCTATCTGGCCTGGGCTTTTTTGGACCTTGGCCTGGGAGGGGGGGGGTGAAATGCCCACCCCCTCCCCTAATTATTTTTCTTACCCCTTAAGCTAGAGAGCTGAAACTTACCACACTATATCCTTGGGTCAAGCTCTATCAGAATATGTAAAAAATTCAAGATGGCCACTTGGATGACGTCACAGTGACGTCATTTTCAAAAACGGCATTTTTGGTCGATTTTTCGGTCAGATTTTTTTAATTTTCTCATTTATGCAATTTCTCCACAAAAACTGCCTGATAAATAAGTAAATATTAATGTAATGGGAAATAAAATATTTTTTGCCCGCTTTTCATGGAGGGAAAGCAGAAATTTTGAATAAATATGAGGAAAACATCACTTTCCTTGAACCCCACGTGACCGCCATCTTGAATTTACCCATGATCCTCTGCTCGGGGGTTATGCAAATAGGCTCAAAACGACTCCAATATGATAAACTATAAAGTCACGGAGTTTCAGCTCTCCATTTTTTTGTCGTTCCGAAGATAGCGCAGAAAGTTTGATGGGGGGGTCAAACGAGTTGTTCAAGAAAGAGTCATTTAAGACTTCCTGTCAATGGAAACATTATGCTTGTTTGTATATTACTCGATGATGTTTTTAAATAATTACGGTCTGCGCGCTAATGGTTCAGATTTTCTTCGTTTTTAGTTTGAGCGAGTTGATCCTTGAAGCCTTTGAAGTCTGAAAATAAAACATTATGTATTTTTTATATTGATCGATGGCGGTATTTGCATTGAACGCGTTAATCTTCTGATGGATACACCTAGACAAATCTAGACATGTTTGAATAATCATTCATCGTTCCTTTTAGGCTAGATAAATGAGTATACACCAGGATTTAGGATCGATTCACTGCAGCTGAAGGATAGAGATCTGCTGCTTCAACAAAGTCAATATATAACTACACATTCAATCTTCACATTCAGTCGGTTTAAAACCCGTCTTTGAACAAAATCTGTACTGAGTTCGGTGTAAAGTTCATTTTGGCTCTGAACTGGCTTCATATGTCTGTTTTTGCCTCAAAACAGACGAATTTGCACAAATATACTACTCAATGATGCTGTTATAAAAAAAACTTAAGGCCCAGTGCCAGTGAGTTACTCGGATCATACGACAATCACTTTACTTTGAGCTACGTGAAAATTTTAATTCATACGTAAATATTTCATTTTGGCACTCGAACCAAACCTCATTGAGGCTCCCGATTGAGTTGCAAGACGAAGGATCTGTAGTTTGGGTCACGCAATTTTGACCACCCGAAGGGAGGTGTCTTCGAGAGATTATCCTATAGGTAGACTCCATGAATTTCTGGGTGCCGATTTTTAAGTCGCTGATGCCCTCTTGGATATGTTTGGTGAATAACGGGCAGATGTCACTAACCTGTTTAATATGAACACTAGATTCAAGTGAGCAGAGAAATACGTTCCTTGTGCTACATTTCTACGCCCGTTTTGGGAAAATTTATTTGCCTTGGGGTAGGCTTTCGCTGTAAATTTAGATCCCCGTGTCGTTTTAGCGAGTGGATGGGCTATATGGCCCAGAGAACTATATCTGGTCAAAATAGTACCTCTTAGAATCTTCGAGATTCAGCTTCGAGGTGGTCATAACAGGAACTTTCTGGACAAACAGAACTGAAATTCACATATATATATTGCATGGTAAATAAAGTATATGATTTCTAATTTTCTGATTCTATGTTGACATTAAGGTGATGGAACATACTTCTGGGACTGGATCTTGGACAGTATCGTCTACAGAACCATGGGTAGTACAGAGAGAAACCAACAGGAATACCAGCACAGTATCAAAAACGGCTCCTGAGACCACTACAATTTCTCGGACGACTCAGCAGGTCATGGACGATAGCATCAATTCAACACCAAATCAGTTGGCGTTTGAAAACATCTCTTCGATAAGTACAAGTACGGGCGCCACAGATATTTATACGACAGGGGGTTGGGTCGACACGAATCCTGAGTACTGTACAATCGACGGGGCTTTTGTACTCAACACCAAGATTTACCTCATCTCTGGAGAGGCCATCTACACGTATAACTCCGAAGCCGATTTGGCGACTGGTCCGACACAAGGTCAAAGGCTGGGCAGTGTGTTGATAGGGTTATCGGCCAACATAGATGCCATATTTACCGACGGAACCAATTTGTATGTCTGCAAAGGTAGTGTGACTTTATTTAATAGTTATTTTGTTTTTTTTATAAGAGTTTTTTTCACATAACCAGAAATCCCAGAAGGTGCAATGTTTACAAGTTTTGAAATCCAAGATAATCTTTTGACGCCTGTTACTCGACTGTCAAGTGAACTCGGACGTCCAGTCGAACGGTTTGTGGTTGATACAATACTCCCGATCTTATGTTAGAGAAACCCCTGGCCTCCATAACTTTGTCCCTAACTATAGACGTCTTATGTTAAACCTCTCGTTTGAAACAGGGAAGTAAATTATATTATTTAGAGCAGACGTTCTTAGATTATGAAATTGATAGCTAAATTTATCACAGATGGTCTTCTGTTGTGCCTTGGAAATCGCCAGAATGCATCACGACCTGGCACAGTTAGATTCCACATATCAAATCTCGAATGTATACACCTTCTTGTATCTCTAATACTGATACTGTTATGGACAATTTGGAAATCAAAATTATTATCGTCGTATATACAAAAGTAGAGTTCTTTCTTTTTTTGTAGGTGGAATGGTACAAACTTTTGTGGATTCTGCAGGTACCGGTAATTTTGAATGGATTCTCCAGGAATCTGTTTCCGACGGAACTACTTTTGGCGAAACATTCGGAAATATTAAAGCTGTCTTTATACGTGCATCGGAAACTGTGGTTATTGATGGTGATAAGGTCACCGGTTTGTCGAGTTCCAAAACATGTAAAGTAGCGAGTTCGTGTGGAGGTAACGCGCTTCTAGCTACTAACGCTAGGGATGCTCCGGATCCGATCACGGCCGCATGTGCGATGTCTGATGAAATTTTACTCTTGTTTAGTAACAATATATGCTACAGGTACAATCGGGTCGATGGCGACAGAAAAGGAACGTGGAGCGTGCAAGGTGCGGTAAAATGCCGTTAAAGTGAAGGTGACTCTGTGAAACACGTATGCTATCAATGAATAATTACACTCGGCACGGTCTCGTACTATAATGTAGAACATAGGACCTCGATCCGCAATACTCGGAATCCATATTGACATCCATTTTGAAAGCACAGTATCATGCCGAAACTCGGAACAGCGCATGTCAGCTGTATGACTTCCGTTATCATGGTGATCAGCAGTCGCGAATGTGAATAATTAATGTCCAAAAGTATTTTCTATTGATTTCGGAGATATTTTTCATTCGAGTAAAAGTCATTTAAGGTAGGTGTGCACATGGTGGTCCATTACGGTCATACCGTTGTTGCTCATATGGTGGTCCATTATGGTCATCGCGTTTACCAATTTTCTTCGATATGAAGATTCCTCCAAACCCTTTCGTTACATGTCTCTTCATTAGGATGCAGGCAATGATAGAAAATTATTCACACTTCATTTATATCAGTTATATAATCGGGGCCGGTTTATTTAACTAGACCAACACATATTTATTCGCCAACATTGATCAGTACCCAGCTTCTACAAGCTCTGGAAGCTGTCGTGAGCAAAAGCGTTTCTGGTAGCAAATATTTTAAATACATGTAAATGCTTGAGGTCGGGTCGATAAGTTACGTTATCAGTGCGTTAGCAACGTTGGTTATATCCGACATGCAGAAATCCATATTACATTGTGCATAGTAGCATATTCGAATGAAGAAAATCTGATAATATAGTGGAACCTCGAAAGGAGATTGAGGAATGGCGCTGGCCAATATGATTAAAACCAGATTTTGTTACGCGGACTGGATGTGATCTGTTTAGTATTAAAAGCATTCAGTCACTGGACCGCTGCTGAGTTCAAGGCAGAAACCACGGATCTCCACGGTTGTTGTGCTCGAGAAGAGTGTCGATCTTGACAGGATGGCGCCAACATGTTGGGTTTCAAATAACAGATCACTTAAATACCGTAAGTGGCTATTTTTTGGGGCTAAAGAAACAAAATTTTAAACACATTTCCTGCAGAAGCGAGCTTGATGCTCTCGCTACCATGTTATACACTAGATCAGGGTGTCCGCTACACATTCGTTTATCTCCGACAGACATCGAGACTCGTCTATGCTGCAACAGACCACTGTGTTGATTGGCCTACTGAAACGTAGCCATTTCTTCAGGAGCAAGGTAACTGAAAATGTTGAACGTCCTTGTGATATCAAAAGTGCCTGATCAATTCACCACAGGAAGATCTGGGTAGCCAGAGTGGGCACTTGCGGCCCCCCCCGTACACAGTTTCAACCCCTCTTCACAAGGTTAAGATTCGCAAAAATGAACAAAAGTACTTTTGGACACTGTTCGAATTGTTCTTTCATTTGTAGCATGCTTTCCCAAAGGTGCAATTTTAGTTTAATAGACCAAATTCTTTTCATCTTCACCTGAAGGGTATCAGTAAGTAATTACTCTTATCACACCGAGGACGGAATAATCAAATGTTAGGTCTAAATGTCATTTATTCAGCTATAAATCGTTCATCAACCTGGTTCTGGAGACTGAAATAAATCAAGGCAAAGGCTGGGAAAACTGAACCCATAATATATGATGGAGCCTAATGCTCTGTATGGCCAATATCCATAACGCGAACGACATAATGGTCGTCAACAAGGTAAACTAGGAATAGCAAATCACATGAGCCAATATTCTGTATATAACTATTTTGTAGTCGTGCCAATTAAACGCAACATATAAAGAGGATAGGAAAAGATGCTGGAGTACTGAAAAGAAGTCATAGGATCCCACAGGCCAATATTCTGACTGGATATCTAAAATTATCACAAGAACCAAAAATGATCCCTGTGATGACAGTGGCAAGAGCAGTCAAGTTGTCTCACAGTAGTCATTTTAGGTCACTACATGTATCTCCTTTTCAATTTAGATTTTTGTGCCCTATCTCTTAACATGATGACATCCAACATGGTGTTTACTTCATGCCAGTTTAGCGATTTTTCGTGACCTGGAGTTGGCTAAAAGTACATGTATGTGACAAAATGCCTAGTCTGAGTTGGTGTATCACATCGTGATATTCACAGATAAAAGACCAAACAAGACCATTCTCTCAAAAGAAAATTGGAGGGCGGGGCGAGGGGGCAAAACAACCACTATATGTTAAGAGATAGGATCAAGGTCAAAAATTCAACTCAGCGCTGTCAGATTTGGTTCCCGTTGAGCAGAATTTATTGTATACTTTCTGTTAATGATGGCACGTCTCATATTCACTCATATGATATTCCGGACGTCACATTCTGTGACGGTTAAGCCCAAAGTGGTGTAGTATACTGTAGTAAAAGTATTATATACTTTAATACATCTTTGGACGGAATATTTATAGTGGTTCACTGTAGTACCGTACTATACTTTTTATACATGTATATAACCCCATTCAAGGCGTTCAGTTCGATTACGTGGATGTCCAGCATCCTTCCGGTATTGGGCAGCAGCAGCTGTATTGGACTGATGTTCCAATCTATAGAATTGTTTGTGGACACCTTATCGAACAGGTCGAAAAGGGAAGACAACAAGTTTTGTATATACTGTCGGCTGTCACAGGATGTTATAACTTGTGTTATTTCATGTATAATAAATAGATAATTATGCCAATATTATTCCAATATTGATTGTATTGTACTCGTCCTAGTTGTGCCGAAAATCGGTATTGAACTCAACGCCTGCGGCGTCTCGTTTAACACAGATATTCAACACGACGTAGACTTGCACAACAATATGAGGTTATGATATAATGTTGAGTACATAGTTGCCTTTATATAATCCAATGGTCTACACTTAATTCGAGCACGTGGCTGTCCAGTACCCTTCCTGAATTTGAGGGAACAGCTGTATTGGACTGCTTATGAAACGAGTATTGAATATTTACATGAAGGACGATCGGAAAGGGAAGACAACTCTGCTTTGTGTTTTGCTGTCTGCTGCCACTATGCTTTTTCCCATTATTGTAACTCGTGTCAATGTATGTTAATACATATGGTATATTATCATGAGGTTACTGTACAATGTTTAGTCCAATATGGATTTATATTTTATCCGTCCGCGTTAGGTTGAAAATCCATATTGGTATCGCGGAGTTTGAGCACAACATGGACTCGTACAGTATAAATACATATTAGACTCGACGTTGTATAATAATAACTCAATGGGTACTATAGTAAAACGCTATAGTTATATAATACTGGGGACTCGAATCAAAGAATTTACAATGTCTACAAATACCATGAAACTTAGCGTATCAAAGAAAAATATCCGTGTAAAAACACTATCACGGTGTTGTGGCTTTTAATTTTACAGTGAAAGCAGTATGACTGAACATGATGTGTGAATTTGTTCTCAAATTTGCATGGCTTTGGATGAGAATTTCTCATCTTACGAGGAGCTCCCAGGAAAATTACAATTGAAAAGGGGATATTCGTACAAATTCCTCTATATGGTGCCCTTATAAGGAACCATCTTCTTAATATAGTTTCTCTTCCAAGAAACGACCCTCGTGAAGGATAAAATTAAGAAGTCACCAGGATTCTATTTTATAATCTGGGATTTTGTATGGTGTTTTAACTCCACACAAATATATGGTATTAGATAAGAATTCCATGAAAAATACCTATATTTTACATTCGCTGCCATGTAAATATTCCTATTTTAGTATACGTGCAGAAGCATGCGTAGTTGACGTAAAATTGGATTTGTCAAAACCACCTTAATACAGCAACACATACATGCAACAGCCATTACCAAAAAAAAGCCGGAACGAACAAGGAACGACAGAAAAAGGCAGCACACATCTTGTGCCTGATGAAGTAACTTGACAATATGCCTGCCCTTACTGTCCAGAAGTGTCTTTGAAGTAACTTTGAAGTAACTTTGAAGTGTGGCCATATTTCAACCTTGAAGTGCAAGGCTCAGAGTCAGAAGTGTGCTTGCAGTGTGGGTATTGTTTTGTAGCAATGCCATATAAGGGCATTGGTCACAATGAAGTCACAATGAAGTCACAATGAAGTCACTTAGAAGTGTGCCTCAAATATTTTAATTAGGTACTGCAAAGGCACTTCATAGACACTTCCACAGAAGGGTAACCTTCATAGGCACTTCTGAAGTGCTCTTGAAGTACCTAATTAGAATATTTGAGGCACTTCAATGTCCTTATATGGCAAGTCACTTCCTCCACTCTTCTACAGAAGGATACCTTTCATATGCACATCTGAAGTGCTCTTGAAGTACCGGTACCTTATTAGTATCATAGCAAATCCGTGTGAGGAAAAGGTATGTATAGCCACGAGATATTTACTTTCACAGAAAAGAATACACAAATATATATTTGAGCACAGAAAGTTTTATTCAGAGAAAATACAGAGTGAGACAGAACAGTACATCATAAAATATTTACAATAAACCGCTAGCACAAATCCTTGAGACAAAATACAGCACAGTACTATATGTATGTATTTACATGCAGTCTTTGGCATGAGAATTTATTGCAGTATTATTATTCAAGGGTGACCGTGTTCTTTTCCAACTTGAACTTGAAGCAGCAGATCTTTCGAAGGATAGTTTACTTCAGTTGCCCTGAGGTCCACTCGGACGTAACCCAACGCTGAAACCCACCAGTCTGAATTGTGAACTTCTTGGCCTGTGGCGATAAATACATGCATATAATTAAAACCTGATCAGTTGTATATATGGTTCCATATGACATGCAATCCAGTTTTTTTTTAATACACTCAGGATGATTGAATAGGTTGACTACCATAAAGGGTAAAGAATGGAACACATCCCTACGATTTACAAAAGATTGATGAAGATGTCTATTATCCTTTCTTTAGTACTCAATGATATTCAACAACGGAGATAAACAGTTTGTGTGATGTTCTAGCCAATATACATTATGAAGAAATCAACCATGTACCTAGGTGTGCTCATTAAATTTCCCATCAGTCGAGTGGCTGCTTGAAGTGAGCGGAGTTCCTTGTTGCAGCTGTATTCTGGAATTATGAAAGTATTGACAAAGAAGCCATTAGAAACAATCATGTGGATTTTGATAAATGTCTCTGTTAATTCCTGGTTCAACTAAATCTTCAGACAAGGTTTCAAATAACAAATAAATGCTTTTTAGTACAAATTGTATTCTTAAATTTTTGAAATGAAATAAATGTATGAAATGAAATGTTCTCATTTCTCAAGATGTGGGTAAAAATGTACAATTGAAGTCTGAAGATCCTTAGCTTTGGTATATGAATAGTGCAATCAAATAGACAAGGAAAATATAGCCTGTTATAATGATGAAAATTAAGTCTAATCATAATTGATTATACTTTTTCTGATTACAGCTAAAACAGGTAATGCCAACATTTTATTATCAATATATTCTAAAACTTATTTCTTTACCATTTTGTCAAAAATCTGGTATGGGAATATTCTACATTCTGCAAGGAAAAAATTCAATACAATTTATGAATCAATAAAAAATCAAAACAACGAGATAATTTATTTAGAGCTACCATCCCCCCCAACCAGTTAAATCCACCTGTTTTGACATGAACAGAACAGTTTTGTGATAAAAATATCTCACCCTCAGGGGATTTCCTCCAGGGGTGCATGCCAATCTTCATATGAGGTCCCCAAGCCTGGTGTTTCCAAGCTGACAATTCACACAATCATAACAATGGCAATTAATCCACACTGCCTTGATCAACCTGGATAGATCTGAAAGTGATATTGGGACAGAGACAAGGATATTTCGCCATGTTACATGACCCATTAAATTTGACTGCAATTATAAGGTGGAGTACATTATAATAACCTGCAGTCCATATAGCAAAATATTTATTGAGGCCAATATAAATTTTTTAATATGTCAAAGGAAACTTGTTGATAAAATAAATAGCTGATTCTCACAGGTCTACATCACTGTTCAGCTCTGTTCTTTGCTTATTAACTTATGAAAAACAGAAAAAGTTTAGTTATATTTCTAATTTACTTACCATATCACTAGCTGCTATCATCACCATCTGCAATACAGTTCTTCAAACCTCCATAGTTCTAGCTTAATAACAGGAACAAAATCTGATTTCTGCAGTTGGAGAGGTCAGCCATTTTGATTGTTATCGTCTGGTGGCGCCCCCAGTGTTCAATTAAATTTTCAAGGGCAGATAACTCCACCCATTTTGGCAAAGACAATTCAGAAGAAAAAGACTATCAGAAACAGAAATTATACTTAGTGATAATGATGAAGAGGATAATATAAAGTATTCTTTAATGGGTATTTTTTTGTTGCAGACATTATGTTAGAACTGATTCTTCTAAAAAAAAATTCCCATTTTGTCCAATTTTACTATAAAATTATGGATTTGGAATGATTATAAAATCTGAATTCAACAAGATTTCTTATCTAATGTGTGAGAGACTGGTGTTATTAATGTCTTTATTCTATTCAAATAGAAACCCATAGTACTGATCACTTTAAAATATCCAAAAAAAAATGTTCACAGTTCTGAGTAATATGTCAGTATAACCACATGTGAATATTTTACACAGTTGTAGCTATTTTGAAATGTGAAGTACAAATCTGATGTTTGGTGGTTTCATTGAAATGAGATTTGATGTCACTGAGTGAAATCAAATCAGCCAACTTGAAGCTGGGATATTCCCAGAGCTAATTAATATAACTGAAACTTGTAAACATGTAGTTCTAATTTATAATGTTATGTTACTGTAACAGTTTGTGGGAAAATTCCAATAATCTAGAAATCCTATTGGATTGAATCTTATAGGATTTTTCAGAATCTAATAGGATTTTTTCAGAATCTTATAGGCTTTTTCAGACTCTTATATTTTAGAAGCTCATATGATTTTTTAGAATCTAATAGGATTTTTCAAAATCTTATAGGATGCTAGAAGATATTTTTTGCAAGGGGAAGTCCCCCAAGTTATGCTATATAACTGACAAAGTCCAAGAAGTGTCTTTGAGGAGTACCTTAGATTATGCAGAACAAAAACAAAGTCTCAGAAGTGTCTCTGAAGTCCCCTAAGTTTCGCTGAAGAACTGACAAAGTCCAAGAAGTGTCTTTGAGGAGTACCTTGGATTATGCCGAACAAAAACAAAGTCTCAGAAGTGTCTCTGAAGTCCCTCATTTTTTGTCATTTTTTGTTATGAAATTGACAAAGTCCATGAAGTGTCTTTGAGGAGTCCCTTGACTACTGCCTTTTTCTAATGAAGTACCTTTGAAGTGTGCCAATATTTTTCTCTGTTGTTGAAGTGCCTTTCAAGTGTACTCTTCAGAGGCACTTCTAGGCACACTTCACATGAAGTGTGACACTTCTGGACAGTAAGGGTGTCGCTCTTAAAATGAATGACAACCGCATTTCATCAATCCTAAGTATATTTCCAGTGGGATTACGGAGTAGCGTATATATGATTCCAAAGTATAGCCTCTTGTGCGTTGACGGAATTACCCCCTGGGTTCATATAATGCTTGTAAACGATCCGAGTGCCTGCACACAGAGGAAGGTGAGTGACACAAAATCGACTAATACACAAATCGCCTTTTCTAACAAAACAAACCGGTGGCTTTTGAAATTCCCCTTCGACCAGTCACATTAATTCGTTCTCTTTTCCTTACACACGCAGCTTCCTTCTTTCCATACATTTATTACAAAGAAGAAACAGATGGCTCAAGAATTAACGGCGCCGATTCTTGGGATTTCTCAACGAACAAGATGAGACGTCATCAAGGTACCGTGGAACAGCTTCAAGGTTGAGATATGTCGACTTCAGAAAGCACGCACATATATAGTTTCTAGAAATTACTAAGAGGTTGGAAAATTGACCAAGTTTTCTTTTTATATCATTCGTTCTCAGGTACATTCGATTAGACAGATCTTGTGGAAGATCCCGTGACTGTTGACCCGCGTAAATTACGTCTTAAATTATCGAATCTGGATTAGGTCTGGCAGACAATCAGCTAACTTGTCTTTTCGTTTGATAGTTAACACCTGATTTCAACCAGACATAAAGGCGAACAAAAAAAAAATAATAAAATAAAAACAATTGGTTCCTCACAAAGGAGAAGCTATCAACAGTTTACTGTATTATAATGTTCCTAAAATCTTTATCACTGACAAGAAAATTAATATATATATTTTTTTTATGTTTTTCCTGAATGTTTTTCTCATTCATCTTTAACTCAAATAAAGTTATTCCCTTTGATGTCAAGCCGAGTTACTACAGTTCTTAATTTTCTACCATACCCTGACCTCATAGAAAAAGAGATATCGGATGGTAGATGTCAACGTATATTTTCAATAAATTATTAAAATTAATAAATAATTTTGTATTTCCAAATCGATTCTATTTTTTTATTTTACCTAAATGTCATCTCCCGCCTACTGGATTATCTGCCCCTGATATACTACGACACGATCTGCATCCTCCGCGACTCGGTCATTTTACAACTCCAGTCACCCGGGACAGGGGCAGATAATCCAGTGAGCGGGAGATGACTTTTGGGGATATTCAAAGCGTATATATTCCGAAGGTTGGTCCAAATGGGAAGTAATAAATGGATGGTGTTTGGAAAGGTAGGCTTTCTTTCGTTTTTGAGAATCTTTTGAAGCGACGGTGTTGAACGTTTCCATCCATAACTTGTCTCTATTTCTATGTCATAGCGTAAAGGATGTAGTAGAAAATAATAAAAATCTTTTGTAACTCGGCTTGACATCAAAGAGAATGACTTTATTTGAGTCAAAGATGAAAGAGAAAAATATTTAGGAAAAATTAACAAAAATTGTTTGAAAAATTTTCACATTTCATTGAAAATATACGAAGACATCAACCATCCAATATCCACAGGCCAGGTAACTGGGACACAGTCATGGCATTTCCGAAATTTATTGCGATTTTGAAAACGAATGTATTTTCTTGTATTACTAAAACTGCCTGTTTGTAAAAGCTGTTTATGTAATAGTTCTACCGAGAAATAATCCATGGCAGATGACCCACTCATGGTATCATTCCAGGTGTTCAATCCTGCTTCTGAAATCTAGTGACTGATGTCACGCACCAAGAATATAGAATGAGACCCATACTAAATAGATTCTCTCCTCTACCAGCCAAATCTCCGGCACAACCAAAAACAAATGCAGATAAGTCAAGGGAGACATGATATGACAAAGCCCCCAAAACTGACAAATGAAAGACGAAACGAAAACCAACCCATGTAGAAAACAAATTATATTAAAATTTCTATTTTTGCTCCAAAATGATATCTCCTGACAACTGTCATAGACCGAGTGCTAGACAGCAACATTATAGCCGTACACTATACTGTGAAAACGGTGTTGATCAGAGAATGGTTGAACATAAACATTAGCAAATGTCTGTAAAAAAAACTGGTTAACACGCACGTGGCTCGTGAATTAACCAAATGTCATATATCAAATTCATTCCTGGTGGTGTAAATACATGTGTGTTTCCGTCTCGAAATGCGGAGAACGCCTTCTCAAGATGAGCTATGATGGAATTATCCAAATTCGATGGTCGGTTTAGCGAGCGGAGAACAATGCTGAATCTGAAGTTCTTTAACAAAGTTACAATAGCATAAGAAATGTGAACCGTCATGAAGGGAAAGGAAATACAATAACAAATGTATTGATAGAGGAAAACGCTTCATCAATGACTAAGTTCTCATGTGTGGACACCCTGAATTCAATGGACAAAATTATCAGTTTTACTGGCTCATGTTCAATGAACGTTTCCTCGTTAAACATCCTGAAATCGATACAAAATTACCAAACGTTTCTTCATTAAACAACCTGAAATCGACACAAAATCGCCAATGTGAAGGAATAGAACATATGGGAGGAAGTCTTTGGTACCAAATCCGTGTTTTCTCACTCGCATCGTCCAGTGAACCAATTCCATTGACATCCGCTACAAGAGCGAGACTCGTCACTTTGACCCGAGCACGTGCAACCGCCGCTGGGTGGTGGGTTATTGCACACCCTGTTTCGCCACTGCAGGTTTGAGCGGCACGAACTCCAGCCAGTCCAAGGTCCCCATCCACCTTGTTGACAATTAGACCACTTGCTTAGATCCATGTATCCGATGTTTCCACATGGCTTCTTTTTGTTTCTGAAAAAAAAATGGCGTTGGTCGTGAAACAATAGGCTGAAAACTCTCTTTTTAGTATGCTATGTACATGGTTAAACATATTTACATCTTATAATAATTTTAGTAACTGTCCTTATTCGTTTATTTCTTTGTTTGTTTAGCGAGGCCGTATGACTACAGTTTTTTGTCAAAATTTCATGAAACTTCATTGGGGTCACTGTGTGTAAAAACTTGGGAAGCCGATTTTTTTTTGTAAAAAAATGGTCAAAATTGTCATGATAGGTCCAACGCACACAGCGAACATTTCGTTATATTATAACAAAAACATTGTTTTTCTTCTTTCTGTCTGTTTTGTTTTGCACACAGTGAACACTTCATCTCGCAAAAACCGCCACCCCCACAAGTAGAAGTAGCCTCCTTTGTCACAATGTCGCGATTCGCCAGTTGATTGATTAATAGTTGAGAAATTGTCCGAGAAATGTTCGGAGTTACCGCACATAGTAGGGGAAAAAATGTTCTAGGGCAAAACATGTTCGCAATATCAAACATGTTCAATCTCAGGAAGATTTGTCCTGAACAGATTTTTCTGTTTTGGGGCCCGGCGCAAAGCAGACCAAAACAGCTCGAAACACTGTTCTAATACAATAAAATGTTCGGTGTGTGCTTTGGGCTATAGCTGTGGGGTTGAGGAAAGTGAATTAAAATCACTTAATTCCGAAGGACGGGGTTTACGCTGGTACGGAACTAACAATGATTTTATACTCACTTGTTTTTGCCATCTCGAAGAAAAGCATTGGGTTGGATGCGACCGACTCCAGTATTCCTACATATGATCTTGGATAATTTTACCTTGCGGATTTCATTTAGTTGAGCTGAATAATAAAGCAGTAATAATAACAGAAAAGGTCAGTCTACAAATTTAAAATCATCTATTGGGAAGCATATACTAACTAGCTCTCTCCGCATCAGAAAGAAGATGTTGGCAGCAGAATCTATCTCACAATCCAAACAGTGTGTGGAGTAGTTATAGACGATAGATTATACAGTTTTCAATAGCAGACGTCAGATCCGACATTCAATATTCAGCCGTCCTCCGTAAAAGAATTTCCGTGTCAATAATCGGAAGAGCATGTGTCAGATTAGATTACTTCAATGCAGGTGGAAAATGCTGACGACATCTGGCTACTTAAGGATGTCCGCTGGTGGTTTTTGGCTTTGGCAGCCATTTTGCCTGTTTCTCCTATTGGATTATCTCCCTTTCCTAGGTTAAGATATAGGGATTTCTTTTAAAAGCCTTCTAACCGAGAATTTTGCACACCAACATCCATCCAATTTGATAAATTTTGATAGACATTGTGATTATCTGCAAACAGTTAGAATATAAGAAAAAGTTAAATATTATTTATATGAATTTTTCATGAATATGCTTCAAAACTAGGGCTATTCCCTATGATTTCTGGGTTATCAAATTGAGCATGGGTCGGTCCACTTAACGTTGCCTACAGG
Organism: Hanleya hanleyi; assembly: GCA_036873755.1. NCBI lineage: Eukaryota > Metazoa > Mollusca > Polyplacophora > Lepidopleurida > Hanleyidae > Hanleya > Hanleya hanleyi. The sequence goes on along the minus strand of JAVTVY010031930.1, from coordinate 57,053 downwards.
TAAAAAATGCACACCAACCTATATTTTTTTCTGTGTTTTTTCTTATATTACACAATTATGAATGCAACAACACACATTATTCAAAAAGTGAATTACTTTGATTTACCACCAGCGGACATCCTTAAAGAACTTAAAAGTTCGGGTTTGATTGCCTTTGATACATATTAAAACAACTCACCAAATAGAACCCAAAAGATATTTTTTCTCATTTTTAATTTTTTTTTATGGAGTAATAATCATTTTAAAACCGCGAATTCGCAGTCCTCAGAGTGCAACCATTGTACTGTATCCAGAAGGCGGATATGACGTAGGGTCAAGGCATGGAGCTCTTCTGTCTGTTCGGGTAATATACGTGCAGCACGGAGTCTTCCGTCGAAATTGAGTGAAATCATGTCGACGAGCGGCAGTTCCGATTCCAGCGGTGAAAGCGACGAGGAAGCTGAGTTTGGTCTTCAGGGCTACCAGTTCGAGCCGAAACGCTCAGATACCGAAGATCAGAGCAGCGGGGATGATAGCAGCTCTAGTAGCGAGACAGGCAACGAAATGGAGACATAGGCCCGCATCGAAAATTTAGTGTACACAATGCTCTCATCAACGGCTTGATGAATGTCACAAATTGAAAGACCGCGGTGCGGTGTGGATCGCAATGACATCACTGTGGTCACGGATTCAGCAGGTATCACCGGCCGAGATGACAATATTCTCGCGTGCGGATCCTTGCATTGCGAGTCAAAAATATCTACACTAAATAAATTAAATTCAATCGCAATCCTTGCATTGTGAGTGATCCTTGCATTGCGCGGATCCTTGCATTGCGAGTGATGCTTGCATTGCGCGGATTTCTCGCATTGCGAGTCAAAAATATTTACACCGCGGTATAAATTCGATTTACACCGCGGTATAAGTTCGATTTACACCGCGGTCTAAATGACCGAGGTTTTGGCACTGACGGCCTACCATAATCGAGTGTCTTTGTGGTTGGGAGAGCGAACAAAGTCGCGCTCTACCAACTAGAAATGAAAATGGTATGAGCTATTTAGTATTTAAAGTAACTCTTGCCAATTTTTACTAACCAAACTGCTTTGTGTGTGCTTTTTTATGCACTTCAGAGCACGCAGCTCCATGATGCTTTCAAATGTTCTGCCTCAAGCTTACGTTACACTGTTTTACGTACTTTCACTCCTGTTGGCTAAAATAGGTCACGGGACAATACAATGGCGCTTTCCTGGAGTTTGAAATTTGACTGTAGCACAGCATTTGGTTAACTATATCTGCGTTAAAATAAATTCCAAAAATTAAAAAAAATACAGTTGAATACCATTTGACTAGCTCTTCCAGTTGAAATATAGCTTTACCATACCCGAACCTCTCCTTTAAAATCAACCATATGACTCAACAGGAAAGCTTCTCTCGGCACCTCACATTCAGACTAGAGAATACGCAGGATAATTCAGCCGCGATTTACTGTAATTGGGCGAGTACATAAATGGGTTTATTGACTCTCTATTCAGCCATACTGTCAGAAAACCCCCCACGCACACGCCAATTTTCCATTCTTTGCCCGATAAATAAGCCAGTAGTGTGGTATCATTGTCACAGATGTGTGAAAGTCTTGTCAGTTACTTGCCGAAGGGCGGTGGTTCTCTCCGGGGACTCCGGCTTCCTTCATCAACCAAACTAACTGTCACCATATGAGTGAAACAAACTTGAGTGTGACATTAAGCCAAATTCCCTCCCTCCCTCATTGTCACAGATGACACAGAACTTACCTGCGGTAAAACCGGTGTTTCTATCACTCCTCTCATGCCAAAATCTGTCTCCCACCATCAATAACTTGAACTGTCTAGATATAATACAGGCAAAAGTCGGCCCTACTAATCCACCATTGATCGGCTTTTCCGAAACGGCACCGGTGAACAAGTCAATGTCATCAGGGTTCCTAGAGGGATAAAAAAGGCAATATTCTGGTGAATACTTGAATATCAAACCTAGATTAATAATCCAATTCTATCGTAGTTGAAAAAAAAGCAGATTCTTCAATCGTTAACCAATCATTTGGGCGTATTATCTCTTAGGTTCCAAGCAGTCCATGTGCTGTTCACAGAACAGGAGAGAGAGAGAGAGAGAATTAAGGTTTAACGTCGCGTTCAGTAATATTTTAGCTATATAGCGACGATGAAACAAAATTCTAAGTATTCCAACAAAAACAAGTCAACAACCCAGCAATCCAGAAGAAACATGTGCATACATTAAAACTTATGCAACAAACCGATGTCTTTCAAATAACCTAAAATACAGTCGTCTCTAAAAAGATCTTCTAAAGTAGCTGCTTGATAAAAAGAATCTCTTACAATCTTAACGTCCATACAGTTGATCAGAATATGTTTCACTGAGAGATCTTTGTGGCTTGACATGAACAGCTATAATTAAAGCGTGATTATTACCATTCATCCGTATATCTCACCAGTTACATACAAATCATCACAGGAATCATATTGGCCTATAGGGTCATATGACATTTTGTTAGAATTACAACACATATAAGGGAAGTGGGAAGAGGTGCCGACATACTGACAGAACCACATGACTTCACAGTATAGTCTTTCGGTTAACCTATATTCTAAAAAGAACGCCGGCATCTATTTCCACCACCTTTAATGTTGTTTTTAGCTGTTCATATGTATGGGATCCTATATACGGACAACATTATCAAACATGACTCGAGACCAATGAGACAACGACTACCTACGCATAAACTTGCTGCAATACCCTGGCGGCGTCTCTGGTGTGGTCCACCAGTCCTCCTCGTCCAGTACTGAAACTGGTCGCCCGAGACGAGCCACACCAGACTCGCCAGACGTTATATGGAGGGATGCCGTGGTCCCGTCCTCGTTGAATGTTAAGAGAGGCCAAGTCGAGGCTCTGTCCTCGTGGATCCTCAAACAGGTGATTGGTCAACTGTCTGGATATATATCTGTCCGGGCTTTGTATTTTGTCGTCCAGTAATCCTCGAATCATATTGTCCACCCCGGAGCTGGGAGGGTCGAACAAGACGTGCGGTCTTCCGAACATGCTCTTGAGTGGTGTAACGGGGGCTTTTGCAGCTGGCATGGAATCAGAGCGCATTGTATGGAATTGGTTTCGAACCAGGGTATGGCCGAAACGGAAAGCAGCGGTGGCGAAGCCGTTGCGGATACTGGCGTCAACTGCAGAATCATACGTGTTCGAAAACCCATTTTTGTTCGGTCTCAAGCCCAGACCGTCTATATAGTCCCTGTTTAATATAATCGGCAGCCATTCCGAATAGGTGATGTGTTGCATCATTGCGCCAATTATTTTTCTTGTTTCTTGGAATATTTTCTCATCACTCCACTGGCTGTTAGTTCTAGCGAGTCCAGCAGCTAATCTGTTGTGTTCCCTCATGAAAATCGTGTGTAGACTCGCCAAAGCCATCTGTTCGTTCACGCGTCCATCACCTGATATCAGAAAAAAATCCTTCTCAGACATCAAATGTGACATTGTATATGGTACAAGATTTTCCCTCTCGGAGCTGACAAAGATCATGCTGGTTGTTGGAGTATTCGAAAGGATATAAGCCATAGTTTACCTCGTGTAACCGAAAATATATCATTCAGCTTTCTAGCTTGGTGTATTAAATTTCTGCTGAGATACTCGTGTCCTGATTCAAAGCACAAGCAAGGAATGCAAGTTCAAATTTAAATACTGAAATTTCTCGTCGCTTGGCTAACAATTTGGACAATTCGAACTATATTTCGTCCACGTTAGACCTACCTTCCCTGTCCTGAGTCAGAGAAGTAACTAGGTTTTTGGGTTATGGAGGACTAGAACACCAGTAGACCGACTGATTAATGTATAGGCTTGAAGGACGGATGTCACAGTGATGTGAATATTAGTGGCTGAAATCAGATAAGACTTCATGACGTCATCTGTGGGCTCTAAAATATGTTGACTGCTCGTAAATGCAAAAATACTTGCCTGCTAAGCTAACACGCCAATTTCAGAGAGTTTTGTATTGATAGTAACATTCAGTCAATACAAGCGTCTAGTCCGTCAATCACAATTCAGCCGTCGTCCATTAAAGAATTTCCGCGTCCATAATCCAAAGACTTAATTCATATAATTCATATAAAGCGTAACTGAAATATAATTTACTTATACAATCGTCTAGTCCGTCAGTCAATATTCAGCCGTCGACCATTAAAGAATTTCCGCGTCCATAATCCAAAGACTTAATTCATATAACAACCGTAGCATCAATTTAATGTCGAAACAATGATATGCTAGATACTGACCTAGGAATCTCACCTGGCTACGATTTACAAGACGATGTTCTTACCTGCGCGAAAACAGTACTCTCTTCGACTCTGTAAGAGACATCCTGCCTCGTTGTTACGTGGTAGGAGCTTGTTGTCCGAGGTCTTCAGCTGGCCTGTGGAATTATCAGCAATTCATAATGCAGCATTTGAATGCATAATTATAAGGTTGCCGTGTAAAGAAAACATAATCAATCAATCAAGTATCAAAGATACATGGAAGATACATGGATGGATGGACGGATGGATGGATCATGGATGGATAGACTTTGGCACTCCATAGCACCGCGATGGGCACTGGTCTTGCATATCGATTTGCAAGACTTGCATATCGATATCTTGTATTTCAATTTCACGTATGTCAGTCCAATGAAGTACGAATTTATCATTTTGTAACGAAATGCCTATTTTGAATGCTTTGTTACTGAAATCAATAGCAATGGTCTACCCTTGTTGATTTGGATTATATTAATGATTAATCACATCTTGGTTGTTCATTTTCACGATTTTTAAACATTTTTAAAGTTGTTTCCTATTAGCTGAGTGTACAACATTTACATATTGTTTTTCCCCCGTTTTTCATTACTCTAACTAAGCATGGAATTATGTGGCTAATTAAGCTCGTAAAAAGATCCAGTGAAGCTTACTTTTGTGTATAATTATCAATATGTCTAGAATCGTGTGTTAGCCTTCTTCAAGTGGAGAAATCCTTCATTTGGGAGCGTCATGGTTATTTCAAGTAAGGGAGACAACTCCTGTAATCGATATTAGTTCCATATTACTGTTTTGGGTAACTCCTAAAATAAATTTCAGATCTTTTTGACTGTTTATAGTACCAGGTTTTTTATGTTAATTGAAAACGCGCATGTTGTTCAAAATTGTGTTTTATTATTGTTTATGGTATCGATATGTTAGGTTGTTATCAAAAATATAAACGTTTTGATATTACTACTACTCCCTTCGAGACACCCAATAAATTCGAACAACCTTTTTAGAAAAGAGCGCAATGTCGAACACACTCTGATGTTTTCCTGTCAATAGAGTTTTATAGAAACAACAATGAATCACGGGATATCTTCAAGTTTTAAAATATTTGATTGGTCAATTCAAATATTCAAATGGAAATCCGGCATATTCATTGGTTTATCAAGAGAATTGAAAGAAAATCCAGCCAATCAGAGAGTTTCTGTAAAGGTTCATTGAAGCGATGCCCTGGGAAATATGCGATACCGTTCTAATGTTAGTGGCATCAGCTAGATCCTGTGAGGAATGTGACTACTTCAACCGCCATTACAAACCAGTACAGCTAAAACTGTTGGGAAAAGGCTTTTCTATCAAGCACCTTAATTCCATCATTCTCTTACGCTCATTCTATTCAGCTTGTATCACTGACGTCCCTATACTCTCCTCGGGGAACGAGGAGAGTATAGGGACGTCAGTGATACAAGCTCTTTACCAGCTCTTTACCAGCTCTTTACTCTTTCTCTATCTTGGTGATAAATATCAAACACATGATTGCAGATACTATGATGGTTGGAGCTGAGATCTCGATCCGACACCACAATTCGTGGCTATTAACCCTACCTGGCCGGGGGCCCCCTACCAAACTTTCTGCGCTATCTCCGGAACGACAAAAAATGGAAAGCTGAAACTCCGTGACTTTATAGTTGGCGGCCACGCGGTGTACCAGAAAAGTGATGTTTTTGTCATATTTCTTCAAAATTTCTGTTTTTCCGCGATGAAAAGTGGGCAAAAACTATTTTATTTCACATCACATTAATATTTGCTAATTTATCATGCAGTTTTTGCGGAGAAATTGCATAAATAAAAAAATCGGAAAATCTGACCGAAATATCGACCAAAAGATGCCGTTTTTGAAAATGGCGTCACTGTGACGTCATGTAAGCGGCCATCTTAGATTTTTTACATTTTCTGGTAGAGCTTGACCCAAGGGTATAGTGCTCAAGGGATAAGGTAAGTTAGGAGGGGCATTTCGCCCCCCGGCCTGGACAGGTCCCAAAAAGCCCAGGCCAGATAGGCTTAACGAATGGAGACTTGTAATAAAGATGGCCACCTCTTAGAAAATCTGGTTTGCTCCAATATTTGCTGGTCGACGTCGTGATTTCATTCAGTGCATAAGATGGCAGATAATGTATGATTAATTATGGTATTTTAACCTGGCTTATTTTAACCTCAGGGGAAATTCTTTATTCTAGTAACCTGCAAATACCTTTCCGTCCTGTACGTAGGGCCCGTTGTTCGGCGATGCTAGAGCCATACACATTAGAGGCGTCGATGTAGGCTGTTATTTGATTAAGTTGCTCTCTGTAACCTGGAATAGAGTCCAATGATAGAAGAAATAATTTCAATGGTCTTGGCAATGTAATGTTAACATTCTGTGGTATGTAGAATATTAAAGTTAACCAAGTATAGCATGCCAAACCTATCTGTAGTCAAGTTGAGAAATACTCTTCCTCTGAGTGCAGAAATGTCCTAATTTAAGGTATGACAGTAGACGCGGAATGAGAGTTCTAGTCCAAGTGGAGCCTGTAGAGCAGGGCAGATTATCGCTCTTGATGCTGATTTAACTATGTTATATGTGCATGTGAACGGATTCTATCCCTTTTGCTGCTATAATTCATTAACCCAGCAATGAAAATTCAGTAATCGGAACTTACCAAAATTGCAGTTCGAGTTAGGAGCTTGAATGGAGCGGACAAAGTTCATACATGTGTTGTTATAATGGTTATCCGTTGTTGGAACACCTATCGGAAAACACGCGCTCCTATATAATAAAATAATTACTGATTAATTGAATATAGCAAGATGAATCTTCCACTTCGAACAGATTTCATATAAAATAATTTAATTTCTTGTGGATGTTGTAAGACCACAGTCAACTGCTTTATCAATTTTATTTGCTCCGTAACTGGACAAGTAGAATTTCATCCCGTTTCGTAAAAAAAATCAACAACAATTGAACCCAGAATAAACTCTACTTTTAAATCGACGTATAGTTACACGAAAGACAGATTGACGAAGCAGTTTGACCGAGGTTCTTAAAAACAACATAATATATAAATAATATTCCTTAAATCATTATGTATGCAAAATAAAGCTTCAAATTATACATGTATCACCAGAACGAAATTGGGTTTGATGGAAAACGCTTCCATCGATTGAATAAATTCGATTTTGATGTTGCTGTAGAAATGGCGTGGGATCATTAAACTGCAATGGCCAAAATGGTTGGTGCATCACATAAATTTTCAAAGTTGGATACACATCGACATCTTTTGCTAATTAGATCAGCTTTGAGAATATTTATCCGGTAGTTCGTAAATTTGCAAACGATTTCTTATTTTGTTGAGCTTTGATCGACAGTTTAAATGCATACGCATTTTTTTCGCATACGTCACGTAACTAATCTATGAAAAGTCGGAGAACGAAAATTCGAATTTGAAGCGCGTTTTCTGATAAATTGACGAAGGCTATTTCATTGAATTTGATGACAATTATGTTGGCAAATGTTGGCTGGTGGCTCTTTTCGGACGTTTAACGTCGCGTTTTGTCTTAAACCACCGTGGTATGCTCGCCAAAAGGCCTGCAAATCCACCGATCAGCATGCATATTGTACCGTCCGTTCATATCAGATCGCTTTCAACATTCGATTCAGGCCCAGTGTTATGTGGACTTCAAACCATGAGATTTGGTCTGGCTCTAAAATAGGAGACAATTCAAAGTTCCAAAAACTGCTACAAAAAGGGTAACAGGTATGTTGTTAGTGAATAAGCACACGAACGCCCAATTCGGGTTCGACATCTTGCTCGATATAGGTACAGTGATGCCTACAACAAAGGAGTTGGCTGATCGCATGAGAGCGATGCAAAACCTTTCCATTGATAGCCTTAACTTACCCAGCAACAGAATGCCACTAAGGTGCATGTCAAGCGAAAGTTATTGTGGCCAAATAGAGTTTTCGAGGTTTGTGCAACCTTTGAAGACATTTATTCACCTGATGACAATGAATCACATGTACACACGATACGGTTATTCCTTTATGGACGACGGTTGAATACTGAATGTCAGATCTGATGCCGCATGATGGTGAAATTCAGTAAATTTAGAATCTAGATCCCCACATTTTATCTCCACGGAACACGTCTCGGAGGTAGTGGATCCTGCCCCAAGGGGGTTCACTGTATGTGCCCAATGTGAACGGAAGCTGTTTTTGTGAAAAAAAATCGGACGATATCCCGCTGTTGTGGCTGCAAAACCTCGTAGCAACCATGTCATGACGGTTTACGACAATCACTGACACTCGAGAATAGAGAGCTGACACGCCGTGACTTTCATATCATATTGGGGTCATTTTGAGCCTATTTGTATAACCCCTCGAGTAGAAGGTCATAGGTAGATTCAAGATGGCGGCCACGTGGGGTCCTGCTTTTCCGCAATGAAAAGTGGGCAAAAACTTTTTTTGTCACATCACATTAATATTTACTAATTTATCACGCAGTTTTTGCGGAGAAATTGCATAAATGAAAAATTTGAAAAATCGACCAAAAAATGCCGTTTTTGAAAATGACGTCACTGTGACGTCATCAAAAAGGCCATCACGGATTTTTTTTTTTTTACATTTTCTTGTAGGGGGGCCGAAATGGTCCCTCCCCAGGCCTGGACAGGTCCCAAAAAGCCCAGTTCATATAGGGGGAAGTTAAAACATATGTGTTGGAACATTGCTAGAGCTCCTATACAGGTAGCTTGTGGATCATGGTACTGCAAAATAGGCGATCAATTGGAAATTCGCTAATTGCCCGAAATATAATCACAGAACCAAAGTAATTCGCCAGAAAAGCTTTAGTCAGTTTGAAAAGTTTGAAATCTGCCGAGGCACCAACCAAATTGAAGAATAGGCTACCGTGCTGTATGAAAGATTTTTATATTTTGCAGAAAATTACCTCGTGCGAAGGTCCACTGTTAAACGTCGGCGGACTGCAGCAGGAAGCAGATGTTCACAACATATTATGTCAGACCCTTGTAACCCTGAAGCGAGAAATATATCAGCAACTACATTAGATATTCCGGGAATATGCCCAAGCCATTCCTTCGTCTGTTGGCTGGGTGGCTGGGTGACTGGGTGGAAACTATTACGTGGAAACTATTACGCAAAAACGTCAGCTCAGACATTCACTAGTCAGTCGTTGTTCATCAAGCATCTTAGATGACAAGTTTTCATTGATTTCAGTGAGACGAAGATGTCCATAAAGTCAAATCCGTATCACTTAAATGACTTTTTAAGTCGTTTTCTCGAGTATTGTATCTCACTCACGGTTTGGTTGTGAATGTTCATCAAACTATGTTTAAGTGAAAGTAGATAATTGAATGGTCCATACAGGGAATCATATTTTAAGGCTTCAATATCTCATATGATTTATGGTTAGGTTTGTAAGTCTCCGACCATCATAAGATCAAGATGGTTTGCCATACTGGACGCTAACAGTATGGGAGTGCAAAAGTCTGTACAATGTTCGGCAGAGGTCGTCTTTCTCACCTTTCTCAAATGGTGTACTGGTGATATCGTGATCTAAAAACTGTCCAAACTGCATAAGCATGTGACTGATCCTTTTCTCTCCCGTTGTTCTAGGGTTTTTTGAGTGGACCGTGGTACTGATTTTTCGACTGCTTGGCAAAGGAGATCCAAATAAGTTCAACTCCCTCGGGCTTGACACACCTGAAATAAAACAAAACATTCACACCGACGTGTCAATTCCGACCAAATCCACAGTTTTACGGAATATAAAATTACAAATATTTAGTTATGTATTAAGTCCAGCATGGTTTGTCGTGCTCGTCAAGTCACAATACACAGTCGCGAGAATGGTTAATTTGTTACCAGCGAGGTACCGGACAACTAATAGTCCACATATTTTAGGAACTAAATTTTCCAACCTAAAATTGAACCACTTATTATTGAAATTTTGATTTTATTCTTTCACCAAATACCAGACCCAATATTGAACATTCAAATAATCAAATAACAAACACATGACAAATTTTGACCCTTATGGGGGTTACGTATCCTTAATAGTTGGCAATGTCCTGTGAAAATAAAGGCTGGCGGATCGAATAGGCCGTTCTTCCCATTATAAAATGATACTAACCGTCTTGGTATCTGGGTGCAATGAACCTCTGCAAGGGTGTGACAGCTTTGCCCCAGAGAGGTACTCTCAAATTGTTGCACGATCCGTCCGCCGTTCTGTACGGATACCCGGAGTCACATCTGGGCACCTGGTAGGGACAGCGAAAGTTGGGTTTGGGGAAGTTCTGTCCAAGAGTAGCCAACGATCGAGACTGGACAGGATTGAGATTGATGCTGAAATTCAGAAAATTCAAGGATAGAATGACAACATAGCATGAGATGTATCTCATTGTAGAGTGCTCGCTTCGCTAGCGGCAGGTCCGGGTTCGATCCCGCGTCGAGCCATACCAAAGATTAATGAAAGTACTCAAGAGTACTATTGTCTGGAACAGTAATGGATGTGCAATACCGATTCGTTGCTTCAGAATAGTGTACATCTATTTCGATTTTTGGGAGTTTCCGACTGCCCGCTAGTGGGCACTCGAGTCAGGGAAGACAAAATATGAAAAGAGATAGGGTTTTTCGCGGTTACAAGAATCGGGAGTGATCTAGAGTTCGCTGTGTGAAATGAGTTACCTGTATCTCTTTATTCAGCATTACGAAGGCATGAAAACAAATACAGTTTGCCATACACTGTTTACCTCTGGACATCGCAGAGAATATTTGAGCTCCTTGATGAAAGCTACCATGAACAATCTTTGTGTTGCTAATTATATGGGCAGGAGGCCCAGGATTTGTTTCCACGTAATTTGCCATTGTTATGAGAGCCGGCAAATAATACCTACATACAAACAATTGCATAATCCATAAACTGGCAAAATAAGAACAGTTAGACCTGGAAGCTTCATCCTCACTATAAAACCTGTAGTTAACTGTGACCTTTGAAATCCAGTGATGTAATAAAGCATACATAATCGGAAGCATGAGTGCTGCCAGCTTTACCTGATTGCCTCGTAATCGTACTATGCAATGGATACCAATTTGTTGTCTGTACTGGTCAATAGAAATCCCCATCGTTCTTAGAAATTTAATTTACACGTGCCTTACAAGTTAAATTTAGAACTTTCGAGCATGTTTTCAGCTCCAAATGTGCTCCACTCCAAAGTGTGCTCAACTCCAAGTGTGCTCAACTCCAAGTGTACGCTCAACTCGATCGTACAAACCAGACCTATTAAATTCGGGCCAAATTCACAATCACGATTTAGCGAATTGGCACGGACAATTGACAAATAGGCCAAAATACTTTGAATCTAAGTTGGCCAACTTCGTGTTATAAGAATTCAATTAATTGCCAAATTATGCGACAAATATTTTCTCATTACCAGCACTAAAATGTAAATGTTGTTGTTGCTGAGAAAGGAATTCTGACGAAACGTTTTCCTTCAGATCATATTGCAAGCGAGTCCGATGATGGGCTGTAAACAACACAAACAATGATTCAGTTCAAGGACGTAAATACAGTATGGTCTGGTATTTTTCCCCACGTTGACGGTCGTCCAACTTCACACGTCTGCTTAGCTAAGATTCATAGCGTCTCCCTTAGCTAACGTCTGCTTATCATCGCGGGCAATGCTGACACTAAAATCTCGCCAGAAGAAAACCACGAGGTGCGGTGGAAACCCTTGTTACCATGTGCATAGTTTACAAAATAAAATTTGATGCATTGCTCTGACAGCACGGCACAATGTGTTGAATATGGGGTCTGGGAATGTCCGACTTCAAGAACCAAAAATATAGTCCACTAATTCACGAGCAGTGTGAACAAAACAAGGTAAAAGATACGACTGGCGATACCGTTAAAATACAGGCCTTCGCCTGACTCATCTAAATATACAAACGTTTTTGGTTGGTTTTATCCCTTCGGAGTTAAAAATGTGAACTTGCGGATTTTTCTTCCTTTGACCGCATCACTCGTTGGCTGGACTAATCACACTCATAAGCTGGCCAGATGGCTCTGCGCAGTTATTGGGTCAGGGGTCAGCCGGATATAGTGCATGTACCAGCGTTGGCAAGCAGCCAAATTTGCTGTACGGCAACAGAGTCTGGAAATAGGGCTTCGCCCTGTTCCAGACAAAAACAATAGAACTGGTATCGTCCTCGCTTGGTGCTCAGCAGGATGGAGATATATCAAGGACTGGTTGACCCAGTATCAGGATGATGTGGTTGGGTTGCCGTGATATGACTGAAAAAATTATTGAAGGCGACTCACTCACCCGAATAAGAAGATCTACAACAACAACAACAACAACAACAACAACAACAACAACTACCCAGAGCGATCCAGGCTGAGGGCGCGTGGAGATGACTGGGGCGTGAAATGACCCTATGGTACAGGATTTTGGACCTACCCATTCCCGCCGATATATATTCACATAAACCAATGGACATCAAACATAAACCTTTACTTTTTACAATATCTGACTTTTGAAATATATGCAGGTGACGGTAACTCTTCACCTTTTGGCCACGTTTTGCGTTGCAGATGTGAAAACAAGCCCGGATTCTCCAATATCTATGGCCTCTTGTTTGGAAGATATGGACTTGGAATGAAGGTTTGTGGTGGAGCCTAACTGAGTCGAGTCCACACCTGAAAAAATCAGAACAATTGTGATATAGAATGATGGTCAAGTTCACAAACACTAGCTGGTGTTCGTACATGTACTTGGTCGAATATCCTTTTATTGTTTATATCTAATTATTTCTTGATAAACATTTACTTGTTGTTTATTCATCTAGCGTGAACAAAATGAATTGTTGAGCAAATTGGGAACCGGTAATATACAGGCTACTCTAAAATTGGGTTTTGTTGCTTAAATGTCCATGGTCGTTTTACATTGCAAACCTTCGATGCGACTTTCAATATTCAGCCGTCGATCATAAAACAAATTTCGCGCCAATAATCAAAAGACCTATTTCGTATTCCAGTTAACACCAATTCGAAATGTGTATGAAATGAAATTATTAAAAATACAAGTTGTTTTTCTACAAGAGAGAAGCGGTCAACAGTTTGCAATGAAGTCAGCAAGACATGATGTTCTTTGTGTAAAACCCTGATCACTGAACATTATTCTTTATTACATGGCATTCAATGTAAAAATATTATAGAATACGAAAGCTGTTTTTTGCCGTAACAATAATCTGGATAAGAAATCAATCTATATTCGAAGTTTCACTTCCATTAAATCGAACCGCACTGCGGTGGTCTAATGGTTAGAGCGTCGGCCTCGTAAGCGGTAGATACTGGGTTCGATCCCAGGCCGGGTCATACCTAAGACTTGAAAAATGGAACTTGTTGCTCCCTCGCTTACGCTCAGCATTAAGAGGATAGAACAAGGACTGGTTCGCTCGGTGTCAGTATAATGTGACTGAGTGGGTGTCATGTCTGCCTACGGCATGATATTTCAGTGGGACAGCACTATAAAATGGCAGCATTAGATCTGCTCTGTTACAAGTAGGTACCCCTGCCCCTGCCCCTCCCCTCCCTTCCCTTCCCCGTCGTGATATAGCTGAAAAAATGTTGAAAGCGACGTTAAACCCTATTCACTCACTCACTCCATTAAATCGTTTTTGAAACGACAGAACACGACTGGTCGATTAGATGTTAAAGCATTGAACTTACCAAGGTTAAAAAAGAAGCGATCTTCGTTTTGTTTTCTGGCCAAGGCATCATAGGCCTTGGCGTCGGAGTCAGAAACCACCTGGTCAGAGACCAATTTCACGACCCGACCCTGGGGACCCTCATTGCCAAGGGGAATCCCCACGTCCGTTTTCTGGGTGGGGGACCAGCCCTGTGCACGTGTTTGAGGCAAGATGGTGGAACACACAAGAATAAGGAAGATGGCATCCAGCCTACATCTAGAAAAAGACCTGTAAAGTAATATTTAATATATACATTATCGAAATAAGCATACGTATCAGGGTTCATCCATAAAGACTTCCGACAAGATCTGTATGTAATGACGTCGTTTACACCAAGATTCCATGTAGATATAACAGAAAAATATCAAGATCAAGGCGTCAAATCTGACAACCATTAGCCTCCCAGAGACATAGGCATTCTCGCAAAATCTGTCTCCATAATTATCATCAAAACTACACCAATCAAATGTATATATGTCTTGCCAGCATCGTTTAGGAGAGTACGTTTCACGGATAAACACAACCTCTTTATATAATAATCCCGTGAAATTAAAGGTTAAGGTTTGGTAACCAATTGCCAGGTATTTTACCTGTAAAATAACGGCCAGATAACCCTTACCGTCATAGTCACTAAGCTTGAAATGGTTGTCGTTGTTGTTGTGAATTTGTTTTTTAAATTTCTATATATAATTTATATACCAAAATTTTGAATACCACTGGATCAGAGGATATCATAAAAATATGTTTTATGTATAAGTCAGCGATATATCCCACGCCCCCTATCTTTAGTTGAAGAAGGCGCATAAAAATGTCCTAGCTGGGTTATTAGAAGGAACTGGACATTTTTTCTACAGGACATTATATCATTTGCTACAGGAAAGGAGTGTCAGCATGCGTAGCACTTTGATTCGACATTTGGTCCAACTCTTGGAAACGATTCGAACGGTATTTTGAAGGATCATTATGTATTCTTGGTGGGATCATTGGTAACTGTTAACCACTTCTCGCTTTCTTCCCACAGTTTTTGTTTTAATGCATCTAATGAATAATTCAGTCTGTAAAACTTTTTTCTCGTGAAAGGCGACCCTTCACTCGTGCATTTCACATACAAGTATAGACTCATAGATTGGCATTGCAAATACAAATGCCTTATCCGGCATTCAGTAGCACGTTCGTGTTGATATTCAGAATACGTTATTCACAGTACATTGTCAGCACCAAAATCCACGCATGCATTGGATACTGTTTGTTTCTGTTTTAACCCTATCGCGATTTGGGTGTACCGCAGCCTGGGGAGGATCGGCAAGTGCCCGTATATATGTTCGCTATCCCTAAGACTAGAGTGCTGAAACTTACCATACTAAATCATTGGCTCAGGCACTATTAGAAAATATGAAAACAATATCCAAGATAGCCACAAAAAAAAAGAATTTTAGGATTTTTCGGTCATATTTTTCGATTTTTATTTATGCGTTTTCTGCGCAAATACTGCATGATACATTGGTAAATAATAATCCGATGTGAAATAAGATAGTTTTTGACCATTTTTCCTCGCAGGATAACATGCATTTTGAAAAAAATGGCGAAAACATCACTTTTCTGATACCCTACATGGTCGCCATTTACTCATAATTCTGTAATGTAACGCAAAATGACCCCAATATCACAAACTAAAAAGTCACGGAGAAGCGGTTCTAATTTTTTTGTCGTTCTGAAGATATGAGCAAAAAAAGGAACAACAGGGAAGGGGAGTTCCCCCAGGCCAGGTAGGATTAATAAAACACATCACTTTCAGGTTTGGGGAACTTTCATGGGTACAAAAATGGTCCCCGTATATGCAATCATAGTTTTTGATTATTTAGAAATAAAATTTTGCGAGAAAAGTTAAACCAACATATGTAGAAAACTTTGGTCATGAACTCGAAGAAATGTGGAAAAGATATCTTGATGATTGTTTTATTTAATGGCATGTTGTTAATGAACCTGCATGTAGAATCTTCACATGCACTTTATTACGCCAATTTATTTGCATGTACACATGTCAGTCACTATGGACAAAATCACAGCGAGATGTTATAAAATCTGGGACAGCAGTCAATACCAATACTGATACACATGTACACAAAAAACGCAACTTTATCTCCACTTCAGTTATAATCAACCTAGTACACACCAGGGATAACATTCCGTATGCCAGACGGGCCTGTACTATTATTTCAAATATTGCTGTCCGATACCAGCGCCTTATTTTGTTGAAATCATGTTAACGAAGGCCTTATAGATAAAGGGGGAGGGGGGTATCAGACACTCGATTGCATACAAAGGTTTCCAAACTCAAAAAACTGTGTGGTTCATGCGTTCATATTTTAGAGGGACTAAGCATCAGGAGTAAAGACAGCAGATTGATAATGCGAACATTTTACAAAGTTTATGGGGGAAATCAGATTTTGCTACATTCTAAATTGTGCGGGTATTATGCCCACTCGCATATGGGATACAATCCTCTTCTGTAGACATATTATCCTTCAGGGTACTGACCCCTCCTGCAGACACTTTTACACACGCTCTAGTATTTGTCTTTTTTGTCTGGCTATTTTCAAAAAAGTATTCAACTTATCGTAACTTACATGTCATTTTCTGTAGAAGGCCACTCCAGCAGGAAATCCGCGTCTCAGTTTTGTTAATTTTGGTCTAGTTCTTATTCTATTGACATTTAATTCAACTTCAAAGTTCAGAATTGTGAGTTGCTCAATTTTGAAAAGAAATGTTCCATTAAATGTCAATAGAATGAGAACTAAGTCAAATTTGAAAAAAACTGAGACACAGATTTCCTGTTGGAGTTGATGATGTAAGTTATTATAAGTTGAATACTTTCTTGAAAATAACATTTAAAAAATTTAAATTTAATTCCGAATATCTTCACGACCTACAGGTTTACAGTGGACAAGTTTATATATTTGGAATCCTTAAGAAGACAAATTGTAGAGGGTGTGCAAAAGTGCAGGAGGTGCAGGAGGGCTCAGTATCCTTAATGATCTCAGATTATAATTATGTACAGAAGTTTATAGATCAGTTTAAATGTGAACTGCAAAGCTTTTAATTTTATCTAAAATGTTGCTTATATACATCTTGTCTTATGTGACATAACTTTTATACGTTTTTGGAGTTATCCTGTTATAAATCCGTCTTGTAAACTTGCATCGCTTATCTCTCTTTATTGGTTTGTAGAACGTTATGACGTTATAGCGGTCTCCTTCATTCAAGTTTTATTCAAATGTGACGTCATGCTCCGTCGGATGAATGAACGAGGTCCACTATAACGTCATGACGTTCGAAAAACAACGGGAGGCAAGCGATGACGTTCTGGCTCTCGTTTTCTGGTAGTATAAGTTTTGACTTCTCATATGCCCAAAATAAAACAATAACCCACGGAGCTATTACCACACATAGTTGTAACAACTATAGAAGTTCTTCTTTTATGACATTTTAACAGAACATTGGAAAGCTTTTCAGTTCATCTTGAACATGTTGTAACTTGAGAAAATGTGGCGTTTTTGTGACACTATATGGTATATAAATCAGACCCTTACCTCTGTTCAATTTTCCTTGAAAAAAAAAGCATTGAGTTTGAAATTGCAATCGGGATATAATGGTCTAGAAAATCTAGAAGGCTATTTGTTATTTTCTGATAAATGTATATATAGCTCTTCTCTGCTTCTCTCTTGTAGAAAACCATCTTGTATTTTATTATTTTTATTTCATACACTTTTGGATTTGGTGCTCACTGGCATACGAAATAGATCTTTGGATCATTGACGCGGAAATTCTTTTATGGAAGACGGCTGAGTATTGATTGTCGGATCTGACGATTACTATTGCAAGAGAGAGGCTGTGTTCCATGGTGCCGGAAAGACATCACGGTGTTCCTGGCGTCTAAGCCATATCATCAACCAGTATTAACCTTGGTAATTACTCCAGATTCATTGTCAATTCTAGAGTATAATGCATCTCAGTCACGCTTTGTTTGTGGGTGTTCATATGACACCCATGGTGATCTTACATTATACGATGTCCGCACGACCCCTAGCTGAGAAGCTAAACTGGAGCAACATCTCTTATGGATAGAAATTATGTTTTCAAATCAATACACGTTTCGTGAAAGGTTTTATCAGAGTTTTAATTAATCAACAAATTTCTGGAAATGTGGATTTGAAACCAATATGAAGAAGCGTGAGAGCAGGCCACATGCTATACAGATACATTTCGAGAGAAACAGAGGCAACAGGTTGTCAAGAATCATTTCAAGCATATAGCAATGGTCCAATCCTGTCTGTGGTCACCGAAGCTGATGTTTTTGCTGCTGGTTTCAGCTATAGTTTAACCCCTTTTAAACTTACATCGATTTAGTAGCTGAAGAAAGTATAATATATATAAAATGTAAAACATGTTCGCCTAATGTATAGCTGATAACTTACCTGAGAAATGCCATACTGTGGACTGCTTTAGTAAGAGGTTGAATACATAGAGGTAATACTCTGTTGAAATTGTCTTGGGACAATTGTTCCTTTAAATCTTGAGATGAAACCTATCCTGGTTTGATACGTTTCTTTCTTAAGTATGCTAGGATATATATACCCTTATTTAACGGTGTAGACTCGTCCACTAAATCGCGTTCAACTGAATTCGGAAAATTTGCCGAAAGCATGCCATATAACGCAATAAAAAAATGCGCACGCATTTTACCTGTGCCTTGTACCTAATCAATTCAAGGACACTTTTGACCTTATAGTTGTCGTGACCGAGATATGTTGGATTATCGGCTTCATTGCACGCATGGTAAACGTAACCAGACGAATTGTCTCGAAATATCGTTTACTTCCGCCTTCATTACCTTTATTGACAACGGGTATTCCGTCATATATTTACCAGTGCATCCTAATTTAGGAGCCGAGGTATATTTCACTAAATACGACTTTTTACGCCCATATAACACATCCTCGATATACGTGACGTGTGTGTTTTCCTCTGCAGACACTTAAGGATCTAGACCGACGACCGGCCGATATTTTTTGGACGACGTCAGCAAGTTTGTCTATATGTTACAGGCATCGGATCCGGAATTCATTAGTCAGTCCAGGAAGGCTATTCGCCGCCATAGCCACGTGACGTCATTCGGGTGGCATTAACGCCAAACTGCAAGTAGGCATAAAATAAACTATGTAGGGGCTTCCCGAAAAGCGGTCATCATTTTTTCATCGAAAACTGTTGACCGCTTCTCTTTTGCATGAAATTATCTGGTGTTTTCATTATTTGATTTCATACATGTATGAAAGTGTGGCTAACTATCATACGTTATAGGTCTTTCGTTTACTGACACGGAAATTCTTTTATGGACGATGGCTAAATATTGAATATCGGATCTAACAGATGACAGAAAAACGGTATGATGTTCCTAACACTGACCCGTATTCTAATCTTTAACCCTACCCTGCGTTACCAAACATTCCACTCAAGCCCTGGAACGACAAGAATGATAGCTGAAACTCCGTGGTTAAATTCACAGTCGTATTGCTTCAAAATTCTTACCTTTCTGGGTGGAGAAGTGGAAAAAAACTATATTATTTCATATCATATTATGTACTAATTTATCAGGCCATTTTGACGAAGTAATTTCTTAAATAAGAAATCGAAAAATCCGACCTGAAAATGGGCCAAAATCTGTCTTATTGATAATTACATTTTTCGGTAGAGCTTGGCCCAAGGGTATGGTGTGGTAAGTTTCAGTCCCCTAGAGTTTAGCGGGGAGGGGCACAAGTCCCCTCCCCCACGCCCCCAGGGTACGATGCACCCCAAATCGCCCAGGCAAGAGAGGGTTAAGGTAGACCGACGGTCATTTTCGACTGCACCGGTATTTTTCATGTTCACCTATTTTTCCCTGTAGGTTATCTTTATTCCCTAAGAAAAGAAATGTGATTTTCCTCTAAAAGAGTTCTCTTCGAGACATTTACACAGTAACATCCATCCAATTTGATAATTTTTTGATAGACATTGTGATTATCTTCAAAGAATTAAAATATAAGAAAAAGTTAAATACTATTTATATAATTTTATCATGAATATTCTTCAAAAACAGTGTCATACCCTATGTTTACTGCGTTATGAAATGACGCAGTCTACTTAACATTGTTTAGAGCTAAAAATAAAATGCACACGAACAGACGAATTTTTCTTTGGTTTTCCTCATATTACACAATTATGAATGCAAAAACGTACATTTTATAAAATGCTAGATACTATATTATTTAGACAGCGGTCAACCTTAATATAAATCTAAGTCATACGGTGTCTTAGTTCGCTTTGATTGTGATTGTTCATATGAAAACCATTCAAGCTATACCGGTACTCGTACGTAAAAGAAGTGTTGATATATGTCATTAAAAACACATTTGGGATACGATCAGTGAGATATGATATCAAATGTAATAAGATGAACATATGATGATATGTGATCTAAAACTATATCTAAAACTTTGAAACTGCCCAGATAACAGAGTATATGTATAATCTTACGAAAATTAGGATAATACTAATGGCTACATACACTGAAATGACACAAGCCAGACGCTGTAAAGACGGTCTTCTCGCTGTGGATAATCGACATATAAATGACACAGTGAAGGATACCGATAGCCCTACGGGCACATCATATTTAGACCTATATGTCTATAAAAATGAAGCGGGCCTTCTCTCGTCGACTTTATGACAATAGAGATGATTACAATTTCGACATCGTAATCTATCCCTTTCTGGACAGTAATATTCCACTTGGACCTGTACAGGGGTTCATAGACGTCAAAGTATTCAGGTTTTTTTCACGCTGAATGCGTATACATATCTCGCCTAGTAGCATTTGCTATATCCTGTGTTAAATATGACGATTTTAATCAACGTCACAAAACATTATCGCAGAAACTTATCAAACATGGCTATACCACCAAGCGCCTCCACTCAAAAGTTTCTCAAATTCGGCGATACATATCGCATGCTGGTAGCAAAATACGAGCGTTGCGTGCAAGATCTATGGCGTTACCTTTCGTAACTTGTGTCTGCTTCCGCTTAACCCGAGGCTATGGGCCGTATGAACCCATGTACTTCAAGATCCTGATGGTGCTCTTATGAACAGTCACAATCAAAGCGAGACTGAGATAAATCAATCTCTAGATGACGACTTTACAACGAATAGCATATGGATTAAGAATACTGATCGAGCAGCGATACGGCTTTGATATTTTTGGAACATCTTGATGTCTTGCCGACATCGTTAAAAACTGTTGACCGCTTCTCTCTTGCAGCAAACAAGCCTATTTTTATGTATAGCAGGATTATCTTTTTGAATTTGGTGTCAATGCTGTTATATAGAAAATGGAAAAGGTCTTTGGATTATAGACGCGGATATTCTTTAATGGACGACGGCTGAATTATGAATGACGGACCAGACGCTTGTTATTTAATCTTTTTATTTCACACACATTTAGAATTGCTGTTAACTGTCATACGACACAGGTCTTTCGATTATGGATGCGGAAATTCTTTTATGGACGATGACTGAATATTGAACGTCTGCTCCGATGCTGTTTCCTCTCTTGGCTCATGCCACCAACCAAGAAAGAAGAAATGATATTTGGTATGGCGTATAGCCCGCTATGGAGCATATATACATATGTGAAGTAATGTGATACTATCCTCCAACATCCTCTTGCTTCTTGCCACTAACCATGAATGTCATACTTCCTTCCAACAACGTCTTGGTTTATGGTACCAAGCAAGAATGATACTTGGCCCATGCCGCTAATCGAGCAAGTTAAACATTCCTCCAACAGCGTCTTGGTTCATGTCGCCAACCAAGAATGCGATACTTTCCTCCAAAAACAGTTTGGCTGTTAAATTTTCTTTGAACAACATCTCGGTTCATGACACTAACCAGGAGCGTGAAACGTACCTCCAACAACCACTTGGTTCGTGCCAATATCTTCTGTAACATCCGCGTTAAGTGCATCGCACTTAGACAATGCGGTCTGTAAGGTTCATGCCAAGTGCACCGCGCTCAGACAATACTTTCTGTGAGCTCCCTGTCAAATGTACCGCACTCGGAAAATACCTTCGATAAATTTCACATTTCAATGCACTGTATGAAAGCAATATTTTCTTCGCTGCTGGTTTACTGCATTCCGACAATTTCTTAAGCCTCACTTAAGAGTACCTCATTCAGCACATACCCTAAGTAAGCCTCACTCTAGGTTTAATACATTCAGCTAATACTCCTTTAAACTACGCTTGACTTCAAATGTACTGCCTTCAGACAATACCTACTGTCTTGGGTCGCTTCTTAGCAGGTCTTGGGTCGCCTAGCTGACAAGTTAAACTTGTGACCCAGCCGACCAGAACCCAGCCCTCGCCACGAGGCCGCGACGGTCCATAGAGGGCCGACACGCGTCAGATCCGTCATTCAATTGTAAGTAATCGGCCATCCTAGATTTCCTTCTTCGTGAAGCCATATTAGCAAAAAGCTCCAAGCAGAGACACAATGAATATACGTTTTTAAGCACAAGTTTATTTTTGCAAGAGGGAAGCTGTCAGCAGTTTTTTTATGAAGCGGCATGACAACATGGTGCTTTTATTTTAAAAACAATACCACTGAGCAGTGTTCTTTTTCCAAATGATTTTCCAAGTCGGGATGTGGATCAGTTGTAGGAGCATCGACTTTGTGTGGTCAGGCGGTTGGTGTCATTACAGCACATATAAGGGAAGTGGAAAGAGGTGCCGACATACTGACAGAGCCACATGACCTCACAGTATAGTCTTCTGGTTAACCTATTCTAAAGCACATACCAAGAATCTAACGATTCGTGGTATGTGGTGTATCTCAGGCACGCTTTTATTGTACCTGTTCATGTGACAACTTGGATGACATGACCACACGGACCCTAGCACTGGCATAAGCGGTATTAGATACAAATCTAGAGAGCTATGATGGAAATGCTCTGACAACTCGTATATTGGCAATTGTTAAGCTGTGTCGCTGTGACAACTCGTACACTAAGAATTGTCAGCTGTATCGTCGTCAGATGAAAATGACGGCATTTAACACAAAATACTAGTCTGTAAGGCCCGATGTTCACCCAGTATCAACTTCCCACAATGCCAACATATATCAAAGACCAAAAGGTCCGTACAGGGGGCGGGCCTCGGGGACGAAACGTCCACCATGCAGCAGAATCATAACCGAGATGGATTCGAGTCACATCATACCACCAGATGATTTTCTGTTGTGATCATATCTCAGCCATCTGATGCGATCAGAAACATTGTGAATACAGTGTTGTTTTCACGATGGCCATACAACTCCCAGCAAATCTTGCAAACTAAGATAGTACTTTTCAATCAGTGTGTGAAACTTTGATTAGGACTTGGTGGTGTAGCCTCGTCGATGCAGTTACTTTAATAATGTTGTATGATTGAAATCTAGCAAACGCTACGAGGCGAGTTGTATTCAATTCAATTCAATTCAATATACTTTATTCAACGAGGGTAAAAACACAGTTAGTACAATGACTAATCTACCCTGTGGCCCTCATAATATTTATGTACAACAGGGATAGAATATATACAAGATAAACTAATAACAAAACATGTAGTTAAAATAGCATAAACAATAAAAACATACGTCGTAAAAGATTTAAAGGTCATTTGACATAAAGTACTTAAAAGCTTCGGACTTAAAAATATTAAAAGAAGTTATCGTTCGGATATCCGGAGGTAGAAGATTCCAGGATTCCGTAGCAGAAAATTTAAAAGAACGTATTTCAAAAAATACAAGCTCTTTTGGCATGTTCGGGATAGGGTATTTAACGGTGGCATTGTATTTGGCGATATCTTCCTTGAACAAATTCTTGATGCATGCCAGCTGCGAATTACACGATTCCAGCGTCTTGGTTGAAGAATGTCATGCATTTCCTCAACAACGGTTCCGTCTATGACAACAGCTAGGAATTTGCTGCTTTTCAACAAGAACGCACCCCCGTTTTGCTCGTAGATATTTTTGGTGGCATTTCATTCCGAAATTGGGATACCCCCGGACTCTCCTAGAAAGGCTCGTATTCTTGGGATGGTAAGAAATGGGAAATTGAAAACATTCGCTCCAATATTGTCTACCCAACCAGTGAGATTACATTCAAAAATCGTTCACAGCCAACCTTTCTATGCGAGTGAGAATTTCTAACCGAGGAAAATTCTCCTCTTTTTTTTAGGTTGTTATTGCGGTTTAAAAATGCTAGTTTTTACGCTCAGTATCGTGGAGTAATTATCAGAGCGGTAGTATCGGGCATTTTGTATTGGGCAGTATTTAGTACCATTTAGTACAGTTTGTGGCATTGTTTGACATACCCGCGAGTAGGCAACTCTTTCTGGCGGTCTGACCCTACCAAAACTAATCTGATCCCCCACACAGAAGATTTCCAATTTATTTGGCATTGATCTGTATCCCAAAACAAGCATTACAAGCGTCTGGTCCGTCATTCATAATTCAGTCGTCGTTCATTAGAGAATATCCGCGTCCATAATCCAAAGACCTATTCCATATTCCATATAACAGTATTAGCACCAAATTCAAAAAGACAATCATATATACATAAACATAGGCTTGTTTCCTGCAAGAGAGAAGCGGTCAACAGTTTTCAATGATGCCGGCAAGACATCATGATGTTCCAAAAATATCAAATCCGTATCGCTGATCAGTATTCTTAATCCATAATATTCGTTGTAAAGTCGTCATCTAAAGAATGATGTATCTCAGTCACGCTTTGATTCTGACTGTTCATATGAGTACCATGAGGATCTTGAAGTACATGGGTTCATACGGCCCCTAGCCCCGGGTTAAGCGGAATTAGACACAAGTTACGAAACGTAACGCCATAGATCTTGCACGCTACGCTCGTATTTTGATATCAGCATGCGATATGTATTGCCAAATTTGAGAAACTTTGAGTGGAGGCGCTTGGTGGTGAAGCCCTGTTTTATAAGTTTCTGCAACAATGTTTTGTGACGTTGATTAAAATCGTCACATTTAACACAGGATCTAGCAAATGCTACTAGGCGTGATATGTATACGCCATATGCAGGTCCCACTGGAATATTACTGTCCAGAAAGGGATAGTTTAAAATGTCGAAATTGTAATCATCTCTTTTGTCATACAGTCGACGAGAGAGAAGGCCCGCTTCGTTTCTATAGAGACATAGGTCTAAATATGATGTGCCTGTAGGGTTATCTGTGGTTTCCTTCAAATCCGGTGAAGGTGGATATATATCCTTCACTGACGCACTGAGACGGCCTTGTGGTAGAGCATTCGCCTGGCAAGAGGCATACCAAAGATGGAACAGTATCTCGTCCTCTTCGCGCTCAGTAGGAAGAGGACAGATCAAGGACTGGTTGACCCGGTGTCAGAGTAATGTAAGCGAATCGTCGTGATATGACTGAAAAAATGTTGAAAGCGACGTTAAAATCCATCCCTACTCATTCACTCACTCGTATCTGTTAGAAAATTTTCAATTGAGATAACCGGTATGTCCGTTACGTGTGCCAAATCTGTCCAATTTGAAACTTGCGATGTGCGTTTTTAAAATTTAAAGATTGCGCAAGTATTTTAAAATCGCGCAACCATTTAAAATCGCAGAAGGAACCATTTTAAAAAAGCGCAAGTAACTTTTCATTTTAGCAATGAGCTAATTTAGAGCTATGTTTACTCAAGTTTTCGTCTTTCGTTCCCCTGTCACGTGTTCAACCCCATGGAAGGTAACTTTAGATTAAGGTTTCCTTAAAACAAGTTTCCTTAAAACAGGTGTGATAAACTGACACTTCAGTAGAACATGTGACCAGGGAGAAAATTCGAATTTCAAGTTTTGCATGAAGAGAAAGGGCCCAATGAACTTCCTGGGGTTAAACCTCGAAACCTGAAATGAAATCTCAAACGGGGTTGATAACCGTATTTTCCTGTCACACTAAGAAAAGTTACGTTTAAATCCTGCAATAACTCATTAAAATGAATTCTTATAGTTCAATTATAGACATACAGTTATTTGAAAATTTTCAAGATTTACCCTTCCATAATGAAAATAATAATATGGAAATATTACCAAATCGTTGCACTGTTAACAGTGAACGTCTCGATATTATTAAATGTGGGGACTGAACAAATTACCAGCCGTTAAATTATGTACGGTGCCGTTCTTTCAGTAATGAAATGGTCGGCATTTACACTTCTTATAAACTAGAATGAAAGTAACTCCGAAAAGTGAAGTCATTGTGATATTCTATATTTCGGTAAAGGTTATACCATCGTCAGGAATATACAGGTAGCAAGATTACAACAGTATATATACAGGGTGAATACAGTTAACCGTCCAAGCTGAACATTCTATATACAATGGATCATAGTGAGCAGTTTTTCAAAACAATAAAATGGAACACAATTCTTTACATGGTATCAAGCTATGGTAGAGACTAAGATTCTATAAACAATGACTTGAACTCATTTGAACACAATTAATTCTTTAGATGCTTTCAAACCATGATTGAGGTCAGGACTTTTATCTTTTATGGCAATAGCTTCCTTGAACATCAACTCACTCCAGTGTCTGGCATAGTCAATTACTCTAGTGCAGGGTAGTAGCATATGTGCAGTTGGTTTAAATTCCTTGACCGACCTGGTATTACGGTCTGGTAATAACATTAAGTCATAAATGTGCTGGAAAGCATCGCATTTCATAACATGGGAGTGAAAACATTATGACTTAATGTTATTACCAGACCGTAATACCAGGTCGGTCAAGGAATTTAAACCAACTGCACATATGCTACTACCCTGCACTAGAGTAATTGACTATGCCAGACACTGGAGTGAGTTGATGTTCAAGAAGCTATTGCCATAAAAGATAAAAGTCCTGACCTCAATCATGGTTTGAAAGCATCTAAACAATTAATTGTGTTCAAATGAGTTCAAGTCATTGTTTATAGAATCTTAGTCTCTACCATAGCTTGATATCATGTAAAGAATTGTGTTCCATTTTATTGTTACTAACTGCTTACTATGATCCATTGTATATAGAATTTTCAGCTTGGACGGATAACTGTATTCACCCTGTATATATACTGTTGTAATCTTGCTACCTGTATATTCCTGACGATGGTATAACCTTTACCGAAATATAGAATATCACAATGACTTCACTTTTCGGAGTTACTTTCATTCTAGTTTATATGAAACTAATCTGTGGGACATCTGGATTTTACACTTCTTGGTTGGCTTGTTTACAGCTTCTGAAAACAATAAAATAATCACAGTATGGTGTATTCATGATTAATGAAAAGCTCAATTGATTAACAGGTCTGCATTTACCAAGGGCTAATTTACCATATATATGATTTCAACCCTAATAATCCCACGTTTCCCCGATCTATGTGCCAAGAAAAAGGATTATTCAAATAATTCCTAATTCAAACACACTATCTCCATGACCTGAGTAGTCTAATGACTGTTTTCTTAGACCCAGTCTTTCGCGTGTATGTTTGTACTGGTGTAAAAAACGCCTAGAAAGATTCTTAACAGCATAACAGTAAAATAATGCGAAAATATACATATTTATTAACAAGAAGAACGAATTGAAGAAAAAAATAATAGTAAAAAGGTGATAAATCAAACTGACATGAACTTAATTAACAAATTATTGATTAACACGAGGCAAGATATTAAAAATACAAATAAATAAATGTAACACGAGTGCATATAACACTTTCAATGTGACACCTAGATTGTTACGGTACGGTACCACAGAAGGCGCAAAAAGATCTGAAAAAATTTGCGGAAATCATCCTATGGGAATTTCAATGACTTAAAAATTCATTATTTAATGATTGATTGTATAGTTAAGCTTTGTGGAACGAAAATGGGAGAAGAAAATTGGTTTGCGCTATTTTAAAATCTCACAAGGCTACATTGTGCGATTTTAAAATACTTGCGCAAGCTTCAACTTTTATAAACGCACAGCGAGATTTTAAAATTGTGCAGATTTGAAAAAAACGCGTAACATATCCACTGACTAAATCTCCTGGCTCCGATTGTATCTACTTTTCGTCTAAACGGCTGCAGGAATGATTTGGAGCAGTTTGTAAAACGGATCGAGGCTTGGTGAATTCCACTGACTCGCGCGTATCTCTGGAGCTTGAGCTTCAGAGCATTGCAGCTTGGGAGCTTGTTTTTTTTTTTTAATATGTCCAGCTTGTTAGCAGATTTGGCTAACCATGTTTACATACTGGCGGTTCCCGAAAATGTAAGCGCCCTCTATCGGTGTGGAAATCTCCAGAACGTACCGGAAGCAGCGTGATGTGCAGACGATGCAAGCAAGATCGACACAGATAAACAAAAGCAACAATGAATTTATTTCAGTTTATGAGCGACTTCATACTGGGTTAATGTTGATGAAAGTCGGAAAATGGATTCTTCGGCGAATAAAGATTCCTCAGGGATCCTACCAACAGTATCGGCATCAGAATCGTCCCATCGGGTAAACATGCAGTGTCAATTTTATTTTTTATTTTTTTACAACAACAACAACAAAGGCTACAACAAAAACGACGATCTCAGTCAACTGCAGGGCTTCGCTTTTAGCGTGAGTGATAGCTCACCTGCGCGCAAACACTCGCGTAAATGCATGTCACGAGAGTGATACTAGCATGACTGCCCGGTTATTGGACAGGCCCTATTATTGGACACCTAGACCCAGCGGGGCTATTTTCTGGGAATATTACATGACGACTGTAATACAAATTTAATTTTACAGTTGAGTTACAAAGACATGCTAATAAATTTCTGTTTAC
The DNA here is from genome assembly GCA_036873755.1 of Hanleya hanleyi. Lineage (NCBI taxonomy): Eukaryota > Metazoa > Mollusca > Polyplacophora > Lepidopleurida > Hanleyidae > Hanleya > Hanleya hanleyi. The sequence continues at coordinate 28,009 of JAVTVY010031930.1, read as the reverse complement.
TCACGGAATTTGTGCACATTTAGCCCTCGTGCGGATCGGAAATAGTGTCACAATTTTGGGTAAAAAAATGCGTCAGAAAATTTCCTCCAGTTTCTCAGTTTCATTCCTGATTGCAGGTTTGATTAAATTCAACGAAATTTAACTGAAAATGTTCCCACAAATATAGAGAATCTTCATTCTGAATCTCAGTGTGCAACGCGACAGGCGTTTGGCAGACGATGTATATTTCTACCCGCCACTCGGTCTGAAAATAGAAGAATACCGGGAGCAGCCAGTTTACGATAGCACAACATGTGGCTCACACTGGCAATAGCATTGATTGACAGCCAAGGATAATGGACACTCCCAAAAACTGCAAAATTTGGGACCGGGTTCAATCTTCGACGCTATTCCAAAACTCATTTGTGGACTACAGTGCGGATTCATGTTTAAATATTCTTGGAGGTTTACTAAAGACTGTGGGACAAACAATTTGACAGTAAGTGGATTAGTTTCAAATAAATCCATCACTGAAAAAGTGTCCAATAACTGGGCGCAAACTTGCATTTTCATACCGTGGATGGTCCCTGCGTTTCAACTATTCCCAGTCTCTCCCCGTATTTTTTCTTCAATATTTTTTTATGACGATTCATCACTAAAGATGTAGTCCTTTGTCCAATGTTACTTTCTCGGCTGTACGTGGTCACATGGCCAACCTGCAGACTCTTATTCATAAAAAGTGTCCAATAACCGGGCAGTCATGCTACATGACAACTGTAATAGAAATTTAATTTTACAGCTGAGTTACAAAGACATGCTGATAAATTTCTGTTTACTCACGGAATTTGTGCACGTTAAGCCCTCATGCGGGTCAGAAATAGTCTCACAAAATTGGGTGAAAAAATGCATCAGAAAATTTCCTCCAGCTTCAGAGTTTCATTCCTGATTGCAGGTTTGATTAAATTCAACGAAATTTGGCTGAAAATGTTCCCACAAATATGGAGAATCTTCAGTCTTAATCTCAGTGTGCAACACGACCCGAGTTTGGCAGACGATGTACATTTCTCCTCGCCACTCCGTTTAAAACTAGAACATTTCCGGGAGCAGCCAGTTTACGATAGCATGACATGTGACTCACAGTGGCAATAGCACTGATTGACAGCCAAGGATAATGGACACTCCCAAAAACTGCAAAATTTGGGACCGGTTGAATCTTCGACGCTCATTCCAAAACTCATTTGTGGGCTACAGTGCGGATTTATGTTTAAATATTCTTGGATGTTTACTAAAGATTGGGGGACAAACAATTTTACAGTAAGTGGATTAGTTTCAAATAAATCCATCACTAAAAAAGTGTCCAATAACTGGGCGCAAACTTGCATTTTCATACCGTGGATGGTCCCTGCGTTTCAACTATTTCCAGTCTCTCCCTGTATTTTTTCTTCAATATTTTTTTATGACGATTTATCACTAAAGATGTAGTCCTTTATCCAGTGTTACTTTCTCGGCCATACGTGGTTGCATGGCCGACCTGCAGACTCTTATTCATAAAAAGTGTCCAATAACCGGGCAGTCATGTTAGCTCACGTACACTATCACATTTTATTTGTTATTAGCCCATCATCACCAGATGGTGGGCTATTCAAATCGCTTTTCGTCCGTGGTCCATCGGCCGTCCGTCCGTAAACAATTCTTGTTATCGCGATTTCTCAGGAACTACTTTATGGATCTTTCTCAAATTTGGTACACAGGTTCCCCTTGGGGTCTAGTTGTGCAAGATACCTTTTTTGGTCCGATTCGAAAATCCAATACGGCCACCAGGCAGCCATCTTGGATTTCCCCATGAAACCTTGTTATCGCGATTTCTCAGGAACTACTGCATGGATCTTTCTCAAATTTGGTACACAGGTTCCCCTTGGGGTCTAGTTGTGCAAGATACCCATTTTGGTCAGATTCGAAAATCCAATATGGCCACCAGGCAGCCATCTTGGATTTCTCCATGAAACCTTGTTATCGTGATTTCTCAGGAACTACTGCATGGATCTTTCTCAAATTTGGTACATAGGCTCCCTTTCGGGTTTTGTTGTGCAAGATACCTTTTCTAGTCCGATTCGAAAATCCAATATGGCCACCAGACAGCCATCTTGGATTTTCCCATGAAATCCTGTTATCGCGATTTCTCAGGAACTACTGCATGGGTCTTTCTCAAATTTGGTACACAGGTTCCCCTTGGGGTCTAGTTGTGCAAGATACCCATTTTGGTCAGATTCGAAAATCCAATATGGCCACCAGGCAGCCATCTTGGATTTCTCCATGAAACCTTATCGTGATTTCTCAGGAGCTACTGCATGGATCTTTCTCAAATGTGGTACACAGGCTCCCTTTCAGGTTTTGTTGTGCAAGATACCTTTTCTGGTCCGATTCGAAAATCCGATATGGCCACCAGGCAGCCATCTTGGATTTTCCCATGAAATCCTGTTATCGCGATTTCTCAGGAACTACTGCATGGGTCTTTCTCAAATTTGGTACACAGGTTCCCCTTGGGGTCTAGTTGTGCAAGATACCTTTTTTGGTCCGATTCGAAAATCAAATATGGCCACCAGGCAGCCATCTTGGATTTCCCCATGAAACCTTGTTATCGCGATTTCTCAGGGACTACTGCATGGATCTTCCTCAAATTTGGTACACAGGTTCCCTTTCGGGTCTAGTTGTGCAAGATACCTTTTCTGGTCCGATTCGAAAATCCAATATGGCCACCAGGCAGCCATCTTGGATTTCCCCATGGAACCCTGTTATCGTGATTTCTCAGGAACTACTGCATGGGTCTTTCTCAAATTTGGTACACAGGTTCCCCTTTGGGTCTAGTTGTGCAAGATACCTTTTCTGGTCCGATTCGAAAATCCAATATGGCCACCAGGCAGCCATCTTGGATTTCCCCATGAAACTTTGTTATCGCCATTTCTCAGGAAGTACTGCATGCATCTTTCTCAAATTTGGTTCACAGGTTCCCCTTAGGGTCTATTTGTGCAAGATATCTTTTTCAGTCCGAATCGAAAATCCAATATGGCCACAAGGCAGCCATCTTGGATTTCCCCATGAAACTTTATCGTCATTTCTCAGGAACTACTGCATGGATCTTTCTCAAATTTGGTACACAGGTTCCCCTTAGGGTCTCGATATGCAAGATGCCTTTTTCGGTCCGAACCCAAAATCCAATATGGTCACCAGGCGGCCATCTTAGACTTCCCCATGAGATTTTGTTATGATTTCTCAGGAAGTACTGCCTGGATCTTTCTCAAATTTGATACACAGGTTCCCCTTGTGATCCAGTTGTGCAAGATACCTTTTCTGGTCTGATTCCAAAATCCAATATGTCCATCAGGCGGCCATCTTGGATTACCCCATGAAACATTGTTATTGTGATTTCTCAGGAACTACTGCATGGATCTTTGTTAAATTTGGTACACAGGTTCTCCTTGTTGTCTAGTTGTGCAAGATACCTTTTATGGTCTTCGAAAATCATCTTGGATTTTCCCATGCAACTTTGTTATCGTGATTTCTCAGGAAGTACTGCATGGATCTTTCTCAAATTTGGTACACAGGTTCCTTTTATGGTCTAGTTGTGCAAGATACCTTTTTCGGTCCGAATCGAAAATCCAATATGGCCACAAGGCGGCCATCTTAAATTTCCCCTTGAAACATTGTTATCGTGAATTCTCAGGAAATATTTCATGGATATTTCTGAAATTTGATACACAGGTCCCACCCGGGGCGTAGTAGTGCAAGATACCTTTTTTGGTCCAATTCGAAAATCCAAGTTACGCTTCAAATTAATACGGTATTCTCGAGTTGTGGCGTTGCATCACAAGAGTCGGCAGATCAAACGGTGGGGCGCATTCTATATATTGACTATAGAGAATATCCATACCTTCACCCTCCATATCAAGTTCAAATAATTCGGAATCAAAATGTATTTCTTCAAATTTTAAATCAGTTTTCTTCAGTCCATGCGGTAGCAAGTGAACTGCTCCACCCTTTCATCTGCCGGCGGGTCGGCTACATCAAGGGACGTCACTCTTGTGACTCAATGTCACAACTCGACAACTGTAGACTACTGCATGTTTCGATCCAACATGTCCAAAGGAGATAATCAGGATTCAGACACTTTCGAAGTTTCAATATTACTGGGCGGAAGGGATCCCTTCAGTATTAAGTATTGTACCATCTTACTATTTTCGAGCATGGTATCTTTAAAGAGATATCTCAAACTAGCCCAGTAAACAGAACAGAATTAGCATTCGTTCCTATTTATCAAATCTTAAGTATGTTTCATAGCTCATGCCAAAGTGTCAAAGAGATTGGTCCTCGCTTCCAGTATCCAATGATGACCCGTGCAAAAAAAATAAAAAAATAAATATACTACAAAACAAGGGCGAAGGATCCTCCGTACATGTACATTCACTTTCAGACTAACTTTGCTCATTTCTCTTGTATTATAACAACCGACATAAGTACAGTTTCTAGAAATCTTGAAACTCCTGAAACTTAAATTATATCTTGGTGTTTTTCAGTGTCCCTTTTCCGATCTTTTTCGCTCAGATTCGAAATTCTGTAAACAAAATTACAAATCAATCGTTTGTTCTTAGTAACAATGGACAAAAATATCCTCTAGTCATTAGCTTACAATTATCGGACAATGGTGGGCGCCAAGATCCTTCAGGATCTTTGGTTTATATAGCAGCCACTCGCCTGACTTTCGAATACCCTTTCCTAAATTTTTTGACGTGGGCTATTTTCAGCTCGCGCACTATTGTGTGTCCCAAGTAATCTATTGAGAATGTTTTGTTTGATTTTTTGAGAAATATATATTGTGTTCTGAAACTTATGTCACTGGTAAAATGCAACTATTATAGTAATTCAACCAAAATATTAGCAAACAACATTCTGATGATGATGATGATGATTTCTGTAAAAAGTGCTCTCCTGCGCAGCTGGATGTCCACCTCGGTAAAAATATCACTCAGTAAAATGTTAGAAACTCTGCCACCTATGTCACTATCACATTGACTGAAAAAAACTGTGTTCTGTAGAACTATCTGTTTGATTGAAACATTTTCTGTTTTGGGTGTCATTCTCTGGGTTAAATTTTGATGTCAGCCATTTGTTGTTGTTCCGGACGTCCCTCCTTTCAGACTAGGAGCACCCTCTTACAGAGGTATTTAGAAGCTTGCAGTAATCCCGCCGCTTACTAGGGTGGTCGAGACGGAAATCCAACGAAAAACGAAAACTTACCCATTGTTGATTTGGATCAGTCCAGTACTTGAGTACTTAGGTTTGATAGGCATTCTATTCCATTCATGGAATTTTTACAGTTCCACAATGTCACAAATCAACAGTAATACCAGTAATAATGATGTCACAATATGACGTTACAAAGACAATATATCAATACTGGCCACAGTAGCAATGTCAAAGCGTTGACCGGCACCCTGACGTCACAATAGAAAATGACAACCTCCCACTCCTTTGCAGATATGGGCCAGTCCCCCTCAGCCTTGGCGACGTCAAAATTTAACCCAGAGAATGACCACCCAAAACAGAAAATGTTTCAAATAGATAGTTCTACTGAGTGCTGTTCAGTAATATTTTGACTGAATGCTATAATATTTGCATTGTACTAGTGACATAAGTTTCAGAACACAACAATATATATTTTTCAAAAAATCGGACAAAACGTTCTCAATAGATTAGTTGGGACACACAATAATTCTAAACACGAAGCCCTGCAACTGAACTATTGAGGGCTCATAAGTTGCTCGCCTCACATCATACGACTAAAATGCTTAAAGAGGTAAAAGCGTCATTTAAAAAATATTCAGCAAATAACATATTTCGATAAAAGTTATTCAGTAGTTGAAAGCAACTATGGTGAACGTGTTTCTGTGACATCATTTTTTAATATCACGGGCATTGAAATCACATTTCTGACATTCTCTGAAAAACGTAACAGCACCTGTACTTGGCTCCAGTGCCTGAGATGACGTCAGAAAACGCGCACTGGCATTCCAAGCGTGATGCTTTGCAACGTCATACTCGATCTTAGAACTTTTATCGCACTGTGACGGCTTCTAATGTGACGTCATGGATACCTGATCACGTTATCCGACATCATCTCAGTCATTTCCCATTTTCATGTTGTTCACTAGACCGAATTGAAGAATCTGACAATATTGATCCCTATATGAAATACGAGATTTCAATACTTGAAAATCTTTTGGCAAATGTTGCAAGTGATCATGCTGTTCAGTTTACCCGAACAACTAAAACCACGCTACTACCTCTTTAAACCAACGAACATCTTGCTGATTGACTGGTAGCCAAATATATGCAACTCATAGTTCAACGAGCTAAACCCTACTGACATTTAATTTTTGTGATATTATTGACAACATAGGGTTTAGCCGTTGAACCGAAAATTCCTATCGCAAAACTTTTCACCTCGTGACCAAGGTAACATCGGGTGGATTTGTGCTCATACAAATCTATAATACCAACCACTTTGCACTCATTTGCATAGAATACCGGTACATATTTGCCTACTTCCCTGACCTTTTATTTCCTCCGTCTAGCTCCTTTCATTTCCATGAACGACAAAAGAAAAAATAATCATCGCACTTGATCTTTCAATATCTAAATCCGCCACCATTTTTAGAACATTCTCGCGTGATTTTGATTCTCGCGCGTGAGGCTTCTAAATTCAGGATTTCAAGAGTCGGAAAAACTGAATCCACTCAGTCGACCCAGTCGCTTAGGGAGATGAAAAATCCAGTAAATTACCTTTTTCGGTATGTATCTTCTATTATGTTTGATACCGGTAGCTACAATTTTACATTTATATGCCGATAGTGTCACTGTGTGAAAGCCTTATGAATGAGCCGTTTCCGACTTTCCTGTCCACAATCCCGAAATTACAATCACTCTCGTGCCAACATAGCGATATTTTCAAGATGGCTACCGATTTAGTGTTTCGAATACCGATATTTTTAGCCCACCATCACCAGATGGTGGGCTGTTCAAATCACTTTTCGTCCGTGGTCCGTCATCCGTGGTCTGTCGTCCGTCGTCCGTCCGTAAACAATTCTTGTTATCGCGATTTCTCAGGAACTACTGCATGGATCTTTCTCAAATTTGGTACACAGGTTCCCCTTGGGGTCTAGTTGTGCAAGATACCTTTTTATGGTCCGATTCGAAAATCCAATATGGCCACAAGGCGGCCATCTTGGATTTCCCCATGAAACCTTGTTATCGCGATTTCTCAGGAACTACTGCTTGGACCTTTCTCAAATTTGGTACACAGGTTCCCTTTGGCGTCTAGTTGTGCAAGATACCTTTTCTGGTCCGATTCGAAAATCCAATATGGCCACCAGGCAGCCATCTTGGATTTCCCCATGAAACCTTGTTATCGCGATTCCTCAGGAACTACTGCATGGATCTTTCTCAAATTTGGTACACAGGTTCCCCTTGGGGTCTAGTTGTGCAAGATATCTTTTCTGGTCCGATTCGAAAATCCAATATGGCCACCAGGCAGCCATCTTGGATTTCCCCATGAAACTTTGTTATTGTCATTTCTCAGAAAGTATTGCATGGATCTTTCTCAAATTCGGTACACAGGTTTGCCTTGGGGTCTAGTTGTGCAAGATACCTTTCCTGGTCCGATTCGAAAATCCAATATGGCCACCGGGCAGCCATCTTGGATTTCCCCATGAAACCTTGTTATCGCGATTTCTCAGGAACTACTGCATGGATCTTTCTCAAATTTGGAACACATGTTCCCCTTGGGGTCTAGTTGTGCAAGATACCTTTTCTGGTCAGATTCGAAAATCCAATATGGTCACAAGGCGGCCATCTTGGATTTCCCCATGAAACCTTATCACGATTTCTCGGGAACTGCTGCATGGATCTTTCCCAAATTCGGTACACAGGTTCCCCTTGGGGTCTAGTTGTGCAAGATACCTTTTCTGGTCCGATTCGAAAATCCAATATGGCCACCAGGCAGCCATCTTGGATTTCCCCCATGAAACCTTGTTATCGCGATTTCTCAGGAACTACTTCATGGATCTTTCTCAAATTTGGTACACAGGTTCCCCTTGGGGTCTAGTTGTGCAAGATACCTTCTGGTCCGATTCGAAAATCCAATATGGCCAACAGGCGACCATGTTGGATTTCCCCATGAAACTTTGTTATCGCGATTTCTCAAGAACTACTGCATAGATCTTTCTCAAATTTGGTACACATGTACCCCTTGGGGTCTAGTTATGCAAGATACCTTTTCTGGTCTGATTCGAAAATCCAATATGGCCATCTTGGATTTCCCCATGAAACTTTATCGCGATTTCTCAGGAACTACTGCATGGATGTTTCTCAAATTTGGTACACAGGTTCCCATTTGGGTCTAATTGTGCAAGATACCTTTTTGGTCCGATTCGAAAATCCAATATGACAGCCAGCCGGCCATCTTGAATTTCCCCTTGAAACATTATCGTGAATTCTCAGGAACTAATTCAGGGATCTTTCTGAAATTTGGTTCACCGGTCCCACATGGGGCCTAGTTGTGCAAGATATGTTTTTGTGGTCCAATTCAAGTTACGCTTCAAATTAATAAGGTATTCCCGAGTTGTGACGTTGCGGATCAAACGGTGGGGCATATTCTATGTATTGAGTATAGAGGATATCCATACTTCCACCATCTATATCAAGGAGTTCAAATGATTCTGAATTAAAATGTATTCCTTCAAATTTTAAATCAGTTTACTTTAGTCCATGCCGTTGCAAGTGAACTGCCCCTCCGTTTCCTCTGCCGATGAGTCGGCTACATGAGGGATGTGACTCAACGTCACAACTCGACAACTGTAGACTATCGGTACTGCGTGTTTCGATCCAACGGAGATAATCAGGATTCAGACACTTTCAAAGTTTCAACATAACTGCAGCGACCATATCCCTTCAGTATGAAGTTGTGTATCGGTACTACCTTGCTATTTTAGAGCATGGTATCTCAAACGAGATATCTTAAAGTAGCCCAGTAAGCAGAACAGAATTAGCATTCGTTCCTAATTATAAAATCGTAGGTAGGCCTACGTATGTTTCATAGTTCATGCCAAATTGTCAAAAAGATTTGTCTTCGCTTACAATACACAATGATGACACGTGCAAAAAAAAATACTACAAAACGAAGACGAAGGATCCTCCTGACATTCAGTTTCAGACTTCTCCAACTTTGCTCATTTCACTTGTACTATAACAACCGACATGTCAAGTACAGTTTCTAGAAATCTTGAAACTTATAAAGATAATATCTTGGTGTTTTCCCGTATCCTTTTTTCGATCTTTTTCGCTCAAAATAAATTCAAAATTCTGCAAACAAAATTACAAATCAATTGTTTGTTCTTAGTAACAATGGACAAAAAGATCCTCTTGTCATTAGCTTACAATTATCAGACAATGGTGGGCGCCAAGATCCTTCAGGATCTCTCGTTTTTCTTTTGCCGTTTATGGAATGAAAGGAGCTGGACAGAGGGAATAAATGGCCAGGGAAAGTAGGAAAATATGTATTCTATCCAAACGAGTGCAAAGCGGTACTTATCATTTATGAGTGCAAATCCACCCGATGTTACCTAGGTCGGGGGGGGGGGAGGGGGGGCGAAAATTTTGCGATAGGAATTTTCGGTTCAACGGCTCAACCCTACGTTGTCAATATCATAAAATTAAATGTCAGTAGAGTTCAGCTTGTTGAACTAATGCAACTGCATGAATGTAGCACCACTGAGTTACATAACCTTATAAGCATGGACTAGAGTATAGTTTTTTTCTTCATGCCCAAACATGACAAAAATCAAAAATAGCTCATGGGCTTCAATACCCCTCGGCTATCAGTTATTGTCTACACCCAGCAAGCATGCATTGTATAACATCATCAGTGTATTTTTAGAACTAGATAACAAAATTGTGATCTAGTAGGGTTGACTGTAGTTCAGCTTTTGCCAAGGCCGGAGATTCTGGTAGAGCATGACCGAATTCTTAGCTCTAAATATACTCTTTTAAAAAGCTTATAATCCAATCAAGTAATTTTATCTTGGAAATATAAATCAAGGTCAGTCATCTTCAAATAATTTCAAGTCAATTCTAATCACATAGGGAACATGAATTTGGAGATCTTAAACTTAACATATAGAATTTGACCTTTTAAAAATAGGTCAAGGTCAGAATGTAGATATAATCTTTAATAGAATATTGTACTAAATAGAATCTGACTTGGATAAAATAGGTCAAGGATAAAATAGGTCAAGGTCAGCCATCTTCAGCAAACCTTTGGAGCATCACCAGATGTACACATGGTATTAATTTAAAAAGCCTAGCTATATTCTTCATGTTAGACCATAATAAACAGTATATGACCTATAAAAATAGGTCAAGGTCAGTCAACTGGGATAGGCTTCTAGTCAGTCACGAGTTGCCTGAGTAATATGAATTTGGAGACCCCAGCTTCAATCCTTCCAAAAATATAGCAAATACTAAAATTTGACCTTGATAAAATAGGTCAAGGTCAGTCATCTTTAGTACACCTCTGGTCCTTCACCAGGTGTATACATAGTATCAATTTGGAAACCCTGGATAGATTTCTTCATGTTAGACCATAATAAACCGTATATGACCTTGAAAAAATAGGTCAAGGTCAGTCAACTGGGATAGGCTTCTAGCCATTCACCAGTTACATAAGTAATATGAATTTGGAGACCCTAGCTTCAATCCTTAAAAAAATATAGCAAATACTATAATTTGACCTTGATAAAATAGGTCAAGGTCAGTCATCTTCAGTACACCTCTGGACCTTCGCCAGATGTATATATAGTATTAATTTGGAAAGCCTAGCTTTATTTCTTCATCTTATATCACAATAAACAGTATATGACCTATAAAAAATAGGTCAAGGTCAGTCAACTGGGATAGACTTCTAGTCAATCACGAGTTGCAAATATAATATGAATTTGGAGACCCTAGCTTCAATCCTTCAAAAATATAGCAAATACTAGAATTTCACCTTGATAAAATAGGTCAAGGTCAGTCATTTTTAATAGGCTTCTGACCCTTCACCCAATACATATGTGGTATCAATTCACAATGCCTGGCTATAATTCTTCTTGAGATATCGTGTTCACAAGAAAGATGGACAGACAGACGGACAGACGACGCTGACGACGACAATACCCTTCGGGCAAAATTTGCCCGAGGGGTAACAATTGAATGGCATTAAACGAGTTCTATATATGTCAAATATAATTCTCTGAAGAAAATGATTGAGTGCAAGAAAGAGTCCAATGCGCATTTGCAGCTTCCAAACATTTAGAGAAATGGCTCATGCGCATTGGACTCTTTCTTGCACCAGGCCATTTTTTCCAAGTTGATCGTGATCAGAAAACGCTGACAGGAGTTTATGTCTTGCTGCGATGCAGAAATGAGTCGGATACTTTGTGTACGGGGAGTATATATTTGAGATGTTTAGAACTCGTTTAATGCCATTAAATTTTGATATTTGTCATGTTTGGGCATGAAGAAGAAAACAATACTTGGGTCCAGGTTGTGCAACTCAATGGTACTACTACATACACTGAGTTGCATATATGTGGCTGGTCTAGCTGATGCTATGCCACCATGACAGATCTGCTGGCTCAAGAAGTGGAAAAGCAGGCACTGCTGTATATATTTAACATGGGATAGTGTGAAATCACAATTTTGCCGATAGTTTGAATATATGCCTAATAATACACTGAAAAAGCTATAAGGGAGTATACCAGGTGTATGTTGCAAATTATGAAATCTGATGTAACCTTACTCTATGAAAAATACATGCTTCATAGTGTAGAGAAACAGTCGGTTTCACCCCCTAGAGTCAGCGAAATAGTCATGGCGGCCAGTGCCAACTAGAATTCCAACGTGGCTTTATTCTCACCTTCCTGCATTTGCCTGTTAACAAGGAGAGTGGACAAACGCATTATTGACCTTAATCACAGAGCTACCTGCCGTGAAAACAGAGGAATAAAATTTGATTTTGACGATTAAGTCAGCTGATGGAGGCATAATTAATTCAAGCTTGTACATGTACTCCCTCCGGGTGAACTGGGCTAATTTGTAAAACTTTACAAAATTTAAGTAACAGTGGAGTAAGAATGAATGTACACATTCACTTTTCCACTGGCGCATCCCATTCTTAATTTCTTCTATTTTTTGACACTACAGGACACGGAGAAGCAAGTCATGGAATGGCGACCTCGCTGCGTCGTTGATGACATGAAACATGGTGCTACTATATACCTGCCCGCCAACTTCCCTCGTCCCAACACGGACCTGAACCTGCCTCCCGCCAACTGGCTGAGAAGTGGCTCAAAGATAGAGCGTTACATCAGAGACTACAGACTCGGATGGAAGAATGAACATTCTGAATTTTCTAGGTATAATTAGTGGAATATTTGTTGTTCATGTCAGGGAGAACTCCAGGATGGTTTTGGTACCAGTATGCACAATAACTTGCCGACAATGTGTCAGGTTAACAGCGACTCGGACTGACATCAACATGTCCTTTAATAACATATTTTGAAAGTTCTCTCCATGTTCTTCGTAATCATAGTATTGGTAACCATGTTATATATATGTAAGTAGCGTATTTGTTTTTCATCGGCATAATACGTTTAACCACACAAAAGGTTATTTATTTCTCTGGTAAATAATACTGCATCCCTGTATATCCATATAAATTTCCAGTTAAACCACAAAATACGATAATTATTTCTCTGGTAAAAAATACTGCGGCCCTGTATAGCTATGTAAAGCTTCCAATGTTAACTATAATACAGCCTGTGGTACACACAACATTCGGAGATAAGCTTCCATGTTACATTGTTACGTTGTTCATTACAGTTTCAGGATGGCCTCTGGTTTTCCTGATGTCGTCGGAGAAGTAGATGTAGTTTCTGATGCAGAGGTGAGCGTAATTAAATAGACCTGAATGTAAATGCAAAAACACATGATACCTGGGGTATCAGGTTGGGGATAAAATTTATTGGAACTGGAAGTTGACAAACTGGTTCAAAATCAGTATTTCTTTTGGTTTTTTATACGCCTTTTGTGATGGCGGTTTCCGTGTGTCCGTCCGTCCGTCTGTCCGTCCCTCGTGTCCGGTCTATATCTGGGACAGTTTTCTATCTACAGTTCTAATTTTTGGTGAGTGGATACCCTACGGGGAGACGATGTGTCGCGTACCAAAATCAAGGTTGAGGTCAGAGGTCAAAGGTCACTGGCGTCAAAAACAGGAAAGCACTGAAGTGTTCGTGTCCGGTCTATATCTGTGAACGTTTTCTATCCACAGTTGCAATTTTTTGTGAGTGAATACACTAGGTGGAGACGATGTGTCGCGTACCAAACTTGAGGTCGAGGTCAGAGGTCAAAGGTCACTGTTGCCTAAAATCAGGAAATCATTGATCATTGACAGTTTTCTATCTACAGTTCTAATTTTTGGTGAGTGGATGCCCTATGGGGGAATGATGTGTTGCACACCAAATGTAGGTCAGAGGTCAAAGGTCAGTGTGATCGAAAAATCAGGAAAACATTAAAAATTTCTAATTTTTTGTGAGTGGCTTCAATAGGGGGTAATGAAGTGTCGCATACCAAAAAATAGGTCAAGGTCAAAGGTCACTGTGACCCCAAAATCTGGAAATTATTAAAAATATCTCTAGTTTCAAGGTATGTATTGATACCAAACTTTTAGTATACCTTACTCGCATGGCAAGGAGGAGCCATACATTTTGAGATCAATTTGTCAAAGGTCAATATCACAGTCCCCCAAAACTGAATCGAGTTTAGCTGACTGTGTTATATGTAGGTTGGAATATTCAGAGTTCTCTCCCATACATGTACATGGCATTTGTCCTGTGGAGTTGTCTCTCATGTTTGAAACAGGTACATGTACATTTAATTAAACTGTTGTGAAATTAAAACCATACATTTACTAATTTAACGGGGAGAGGGATCCTTTATGAACTTCATACCTGTTTATTAACTCAAGAAAAATATTTACTTCATCACTTTCTTCTTCCTTCATCAGGACTGCACAAATTGAAAATTCTGCTTAACCCAAATATGGGTTACGCTAAAAATTTTTGGGTAACCCTTCTCTGATTTGCATAACCCATCACTATTGTATACAGGTTAATATCCGTAATTCAAGTGAACTGAAAATGGGTTACGCATAATGAAAATTGCGTAACCAAACCTATTGTTCACGTAATTTGTGCAGCCCTGTTCATGAAAAATTCTCTCGCCTGAAAGGAATCCATTTGCAGGAAAACTACTTCGATTTCAGTATTGGATATGTGAGCTCTTGGCTCTTGATTCAAGGTCAACTTGTTACCAAGAGTTAAGCTCATTTTAGTTTATCATTCAGTCTAAGATGTGATATATGTTACATTTTCTGAAGCACGGAATTGTAGACCTTTCTCTGGATTGATAGCTACCAATTGGAATCAAGGCTAGTAAACAACCTTGAAATTTGGACCCAATGTAATTCCAGATATACGGGCGTATATTGAAGCCCCTTGGGCTCTTGTTTTTAATGATTTTGGAGAGGGATCAAATTTATTACACTTGCTGATTAAATATTTCCACAAAATTAGCATTTTTCATTTTTGTAGGATGATCGAATTCATTAATAATTTATTGCATGTAATGTTATATGTACAATGAACAGCAGCTTGTTTCGTCAATATGTTTTTAATTTTATTTACCTGACCTGTATAATTTTTCAGAACATCAAGAAGCTGCTGAAAATCCCGTACAACAAGTCTCATGTCAGCATGATGGTTCATCGGGTAGGCAAAACCCTCCTGCTGGATGACTTTGATATACATAAACATCTACTAAGACAGCAACAGGTAAGGTTTGTGTTACAAGCCCACGCTATTGATTATCGGGATTGGTTTTCATTTCTCGCACAGTATTCACGAAAGCAAACCAATCTGCACACGTTCCCAGAGCCAGTAAAACATGACAACTCGATAAAATTTTATCCTGCCATTATAATGATTTCTATAATTAAAATGAATTTGAAGAAAATAAAGAAATCTCAGATTAAGGCCTGCTGTGGATATTCAATATATCTTCTAGTACATGTAATTTGTATGTATTCTAATTCTACAGGAGGACTGGGAATGGATGAGAAAATTCTACCAGGAAACCGTTGTCAGAAATATGGAAGAAAAGGTTTGTGACATACATGCAGATTATACACTAAGATAACAATATATTAAAATACAGCTTATACACTAATATATTAAAGAATATGTTAAAATGATTCATTTATATATAGAGGTCAAAATTAATGGCTGTCCACCTGTCTCTGATAGGTACTTTTTACATGAGACAGGTATAAAATACAAGTTATCTGTCTCAACATGCTCAAGTGACAGGTACTCAAATAAAAAAAAATTCACAGTTGATTAATTTTGCTCAAAAACCTTCAAACTGAGTGCACAAAACTGCCAACAGATTAATTAATGCATTATTATTTAGACACAAATTGAACTAATATTTTTTTCAAATTTATGCAATATTACATAACACAAAAGCAACATAATTATTTCTACCTCTCACATGAGACCAGTCTTTTCTTTTCTAATTTCAACCCCTGAAATATATATATAGGAACTTGATGTATCATTTCATACCGACTTCATGTAGCCCTTGCGTCTTTCATGTTCCTTTATATTAGTTTTGCAAGTCCCAATTGTGTCTGTCGTATTGAAGTAGTTATATTTTCATGCTTTTCTTGTGTACATTATAATTTCAGATGAAGTGTGTGCCAAAGAAGAATAAAAGCAGAGATTATCTACAAAGTAGAAATTTATACTCAAAGTTCCTGTATTACAGGTAGGCATCCAGTATGGTAGTTTATGACGAATCAATGTTTTCATCTTTTACAGTAGATGTGTGTTGATGTTTTTTAATAAATAGACAAAAACTTGGGGAAAACTCGGGTCCAATGTATCACATGACTACCGGCACACTCTTCTTATCAACCAGAGTGGGGAAGTTCCATTAGTACTGCTTCAAACTCGACAGGGAGGAGGTTACCGAATGAACTTCAGATTTGTCAAGGTTTCTTGATCGGTTTGTAATCAGATTGAGATCCTGTATAATTAGGTTTGTGTAGTACCATACACAGAGAAGCAAATATCTGATCGGTACTTCGAATGTTCAAAAGTTCTTAAAAATTAGGTAGAAAGGTTAGAAAATCTCCTTGAAAATCAGATTTTGTGGTTCCATTGATCACTATTATATAATCATATCGAAAATTGCTTAGTGCCAGAAGATGACATATTTAAAAAAATTCAGATTGATTCATTTTGGGGCTTTCTCGAAACTCTAATTTAAAAAAATTCAGATTGATTCATTTTGGGGCTTTCTCGAAACTCGCTAATAGACAAACATAATCCACCCAGTTATTACTCTACACTCCCTTCGATATGGCAGTGAAGAAGAAAACCTGTTTCCTAGAGAATTTTTTGCCAAAATAGAATGCCTGGGTGACAGGCCATTAAGTATACCAAGTTTGACGCCAATTTTTTGTGTACTGTACCACAAATAGTATGTTTCCTGTTGACACTGTCCTTTCATGTGTTTTAGTGTAGCAGAGTTGGACGAGACGAGCAAC
Source organism: Hanleya hanleyi (assembly GCA_036873755.1). Classification (NCBI taxonomy): domain Eukaryota; kingdom Metazoa; phylum Mollusca; class Polyplacophora; order Lepidopleurida; family Hanleyidae; genus Hanleya; species Hanleya hanleyi. Next base: position 11,271 of record JAVTVY010031930.1, on the reverse strand, counting down.
CTGTCAGCTGATGGCCAGAGCACAGAGGAGAACTCTCTCACTGATAGGGACATTGCCCCTCAACTAAAAGAGGACTCCCTACTCGAGGTGAGCGTCAATCACCACTCGTAATACTTTCTCTCTCCAATCTTGAAATTCTCACTCACACTTGAGCTAATTTTAATAATGAATGACATATCCGCGAGCAGTAGCTAGGCTGTTAAATTATGAAGCTTACTTCCCCCTCCTGGATCCCCTCTGGAAAAAGAAAATGTTTGAAGACCTGGTAGGTAGTCTGACAAAACAATTTTGCATGTTACTCTCCGATTTTTCATGTGATTTGAAAGTACATTGTACATCTATACAGATGTATTGATATACCATGTACACCTATCCTATGAATCGACATGTACAGTTTGCAAATCTTTGACCACTCGGGCAAGATTGGCTGTCATTGTCAGCAATATGTCTGTCCACACATCCATCAAGAATGAAGGTGCAAAGACATACCAAACTTGCATCACACATGCATGTGGTCACAGAGCAGTAGCCTAGTATTGAAAGTCAGTGAAATTGACCCATTATTTTTCATGTCAATGGGTCAAAGTCTGTAATTGTCACCAGCTTATCACCATTTATGTCAAAACTTATTAGGCCTCGAGATTACTAAGCCAATTCATCAACAGCCTTGCCCTGTATTTGGGGGACTATATGGAACTGGTGCTGTAGACAAATTAGGAAAACTTTAATACCAATCTTACATAGTATACACCTGATCAGTGATCTTGCCCTGGTTCTACAAGGTCATTCCTGTCCCTCATTGTAATCGTGACTTGAAGCGGGGGGACGAAACAAAGAACTTATTTTAGACGAATCATGTTATTGCCAGTCCCTCTACTGTAACTTTAAAATGGGGAGAGCTAATATTCAGGAAGTCCATGTACACTATATTGAAACCTGGTTAATACGGAGCCATGGTCATGATGGTGCAGTAAGACATTCCGAGCAGTGTAATCAGAAGACACAAGTGTTCCTAACAGGCTGTTACCAAAAATCCTATATGATCCCATAGGATTTCTGAAAATCTTCTAGGATCTTTTCTTCCACTTCAGTACCCCCAAGGCTGAGCAGTTTTCAGTGCGTTGCATAGTTCATGTTGTGAACGCATAGGAATCTGACTTCTGTCAAATTACAGCAGATTTGGATATGTTGGACCTGAGAATGGATTCTCCATGCTCTACAAGTTTTTATTGTTTCAATTTCAGCCCCACGACAGTGAGTTTCACAGAGAGGTGTTGTGGACATTTGAGGATATCCAGATGCTCATAGGCACAGATCTACCTATATTCAGGGCTGGTCCCCATCCGTGTGTCAGTGTCAGACTCAGGTAAGCTGTCTGTGCATGGAAGTTCCAACATCTTATCGGTATAGAAATACATTCACCGGATGATGACTGTCTAATGTATTTAATGTATTTCATAAACTTTATTCGACTAGGTTGTAGCAATGTCAGGGAGAAATTTGAATCACACTCTCGTCCATGTGTTTGACATTGTCTGTCACGATTTTTAGACCACGATAATTATATTTGAAAATCTGTGATTGATTTCCACCAAAATTGGAAAGCACATCGATTGGATGAATTGGACAACATTAAAATATCAGAATGTTAGAGTTTAAAATCTCGCTTCAAGAATGAGTGGAACAATTCAAATGGAGCAGTCAATGGCCATATGTCATGGCTAAACACCATACCTGTTACATGTAGGGAGGGTGTCAAAATGCTGAACGTTACGTTTCGACCTATTAAAGTGATGGTAAACCCTCAAGTATAGTTTCCATCAAATGAAAGACTATTGCAAACTGTGTTGGAAAATATTTATTGTAATTTTTTACGATTTTATTACACAGAGTAAACTGCAAATAAAGCATGGTATTCTATGGTGGTCTTGCAATCATATCTAGGTCCAGTGATGTCACACTGCCTTAATACATATATTTCAAACTGTGTATGCACTTTCCAATGCTTCATTCAAGCTTAAGGTGTGTATACTTTGAGTTTCAACACAGACTCACTGTTCCAATGTGCATGTTTCACCAAAATCGGGGGAATTAAATGCAAGATTCAAATTGACTTAACCCTTACGAGTTATTATCTCCCAGCGTTTGGTGAAACATGCACATTGGAACCGTGAATGTGTTGAAACTCAAAGTATACACACCTTAACCTTGAATCAAGCATTGGAAAGTGCATACACAGTTTGAAATACAATGTATATGTATTAAGGCAGTGTGATGTCACTGGACCTAAATATGATTGCAACGGACCACCATAGAATACCATGCTTTATTTCCCTGTGTAATAAAATCGTAAAAAAAATTACAATAAATATTTTCCGACACAGTTCGCAATGGTCTTTCATTAGCCCACCATCACCAGATGGTGGGCTGTTCAAATCACTTTTCGTCCGTGGTCCGTCGTCCGTCAGTCCGTCCGTAAACAATTCTTGTTACCGCGATTTCTCAGGAACTACGGCATGGATCTTTTTCAAATTTGGTACACAGGTTCCCCTTGGGGTCTAGTTGTGCAAGAAACCTTTTCTGGTTCGATTCGAAAATCCAATATGGCCACCAGGCAGCCATCTTGGATTTCCCCATGAAACCTTGTTACCGCGATTTCTCAGGAACTACTGCATGGATCTTTCTCAAATTTGGTACACAGGTCCCACATGGGGTCTAGTTGAGCAAAATACCTTTTCTGGTCCGATTCGAAAATCCAATATGGCCACCAGGCAGTCATCTTGGATTTTCAGATGAAGCCTTGTTATCACGATTTCTCAGGAACTACTGCATGGATCTTTCTCAAATTTGGTACACAGGTTCCCCTTGGGGTCTAGTTGTGCAAGATGCCTTTTCTGGTCCGATTCGAAAATCCAATATGGCCATCAGGCAGCCATCTTGGATTTCCCCATGAAACTTTGTTATCGTCATTTCTGAGGAAGTACTTCATGGATCTTTCTCAAATTTGGTACACCGGTTCACCTGATGATCTAGTTGTTCAAGATTCCTTTTTCGGTTCAAATTGAAAATCCAATATGGCCACCAGGCGGCCATCTTAGATTTCCCCATGAAACTTTGTTATCGTGATTTCTCAGGAAGTAATGCCTGGATCTTTCTCAAATTTGGTAGACAGGTTGCCCTCGTAGTCCAGTTGTGCAACATACCTTTTCTGGTCCGATTCCAAAATCTAATATGTCCAGGCGGCCATCTTGGATTTCCCCACGAAACTTTGTTATTGCGATTTCTCAGGAACTACTCCATGGATCTTTATCAAATTTGGTACACAGGTTCCCCTTGTCGCTTATTTGTGCAAGATACCTTTTCTGGTCCGATTCGAAAATCCAATATGGCCACCAGGCGCCCATCTTGGATTTCTCAATGAAACTTTGTTATCGTGATTTCTCAAGAAGTACTACATGGATCTTCCTCAAATTTGGTACACGGATTCCCCTTGCGGCCCAGTTGTGCAAGATACCTTTTTTGGTCCGATTCGAAAATCCAATATTGCTGCCAGGTGGCCATCTTGAATTTTCCCTTGAAACATTGTTATCATGAAATCTCAGAAAATATTTCAGGGATCTTTCTGAAATTTGGTACACAGGTCCCACATGGGGCCTAGTTGTGCAAGATACCTTTTTTGGTCCGATTCGAAAATCCAATTAATACGGTATTCCCGAGTTGTGACGTTGCATCACAAGAGTCGGCGGATCAAACGGTGGGGCATATTCTATATAATTATTGACTATAGAGAATATCCATATCTTCACCTTCCATATCAAGGAGTTCAAATAATTCGGAATTAAAATGTATTTCTTCAGATTTTAAATCAGTTTTCTTTAGTCCATGCAGTTGCAAGTGAACTGCCCCACCCGTTCGTCTGCCGGCGAGTCAGCTACATGAAGGGACGTCACTCTTGTGACACAATGTCACAACTCGACAACTGTAAACTACTGCATGTTTCGATCCAATGGAAATAATCAGGATTCAGACACTTTCAAATTCGAAGTTTCAACATTACTGCGTGGACCCGATCCCTTGAGTATGAAGTATTGTACCATCTTACTATTTTCGAGCATGGTATCTTAAAAGAGATATCTCAAACTAGTCCAGTAAACAGAACAGAACAGAATTAGCATTCATTCCTAATTATAAAATCTTAAGTATGCCAAAGTGTCAAAGACATTTTTCTTCGCTTCCAGTACCCAATGATGACACGTGCAAAAAAATAAATAAAGTAAAAATACTACAAAACGAAGACGAAGGATCCTCTGTACATGTACATTCACTTTCAGACTAACTTTGCTCATTTCTCTTGTACTATAACAACCGACATAAGTACAGTTTCTAGAAATCTTGAAACTCCTGAAACTTAGAAAGATTATATCTTGGTGTTTTCCAGTGTCCCTTTTTCGATCTTTTTCGCTCAGATTCAAAATTCTGTAAACAAAATTACAACTCAATCGTCTTAGTAACAATGGACAAAAAGATCCTCTTGTCATTAGCTTACAATTATCGGACAATGGTGGGCACCAAGATCAATCAGGATCTCTCGTTTGATGCAAACTTTACTTGAGGGTTTACGATCACTTTAAAGCATGCCCAGTGGGATTAGAGTTCCATTCATATGCTTCTGGACTCTTTCCCCCACACAGGAAAGTACATATTATCCCTTGGCAAACTCTGAGCTGTTGTTCAGCCAGTAATAAGATTACATGGATGAATGACCATTTTGGAACCCGTCGGAGTGTAAACCATTACATTCCACCATTTGACACCCTCAACCTTGATCATCTTATTCCATGTTTGAGATTACTCTTGAGAAGCATTCAGTTATGATATATTTAGGAAATTCTGAGGCATAATATTACTCCAAGTATATTGAATGAAATCTCTGCTCCTGCCCCCTCTCCTTCCTCCTCACTTGTTACAAGTGTACATTATACACATACAGTCTATTGATGAGGTCAGTATGTGGTTTTGTGGACCCAAGACTGAGGCAGAAGAACCAGGTGACTATGGTTTTCTCTGGTCCACAAAACCACATACCATATAAGGGCAAGACATACGTGGACTGAGATTTCCTGGGAATTCAAGCAAAAATGATAGGAATTATCAAACCCCTAATATATTAATCTCAGGATTATCAAAACAAATATAATTGCATCATTAAGGTGGCTCCCTGGTTACAAGAATGGCTGTTCTGCGCAGCTTTTTGCGCGTAGCAATTACCTCCCTTATAGTCGTACTCTTGTGCACGAATGGATAGAATGAGACACTGTGACATACTGCGTTTACTAAGCCTCCCTTGTGACGTCATGCCGTCGAATGGCAAACTCACCCTTTGTTGGCATGGCATTTGTCGACGTCATGACGTTGCATTGTTGCGACTTCATGCAAAATGGCGGGGAAAAGTGTGGGATTCGGTAAATTCGGAGCCCTCTTCATGATCTTTTTTGGATGGTGACCTACCTTATATTGAGTTATTAAAAAACTACATACTTCAAGGAATACATAGTAAAAAAATGAGAAAATTGACATGACTTTTGAATATTCTGAAAACAATTATGTCTCAAGTATTAAGTGTTTTACATAGTAATCACATTGTACCAATTTGCCACAGGTACACGTTATATAACCTGAAAATTAGAAAAAAAGTAATACGCTATGCCCCAATTTTAGATCATTCTCTGATATAGGATGGACTTTCTGAGCTATACAAAAAATATGAGAAAAATGACATGACTTTGCATCTAAACCAGGGAGTCACCTTAAGCGCTCCTCCCATCAAACAATGATCTTTATGATGTTCTATTTATTAATATTTCAGAGATATGAGCAAGCCAGTGAATGTGTTGACAGGGATGGATTACTGGTTAGATAACCTGATGTGTAATGTCCCAGAGCTGGCCATGTGTTTCCATCTCAACGGGATTGTACAGGTACAGTATCCTCACTTTATCCCTCGCATCATACTATGGACAATGATGGAAGGGCCAAATCTGCCAAAAGTTAAAAATGGTTTACTATGAAAATGTTTGTCTGAATGTGTGAAGGCAATCGACATATATCCATTATACTTGACAACATAATTGATCAATTTTCTCTTCTAAATTGACATGATGTAGCCGAGTATGTTTACAGACATCTTTTGCAGACTGTGTGACGAGAGCTATCAATGCTGTGATGTTGGACGGCCTTTACATTACTCCAAAATATTCGGGTCCTTGATTCTCAACATTTTTTTATTTTAAAATAAAACTACAAGTGTCTGCATTTTGTTGAAGTTATTTCTGCCTGGATGTTGTCTGTATACATGGTATATTTGCAAAATATAACGGATATCATGTTTTGCTATTCTGTCATTTGTGCAGGTTTTCCTGCAAGACCGCAATCACATCAGTAATTATCTCCCCTTGACCAGCACAGCAATATTTGTGCAAGCTGAAACATGTAACTTACTGTTTACCTGTATTTTTTGTTTATTTCTCCACCAGAAATATGAGCTCATACAGACAGCTGACATTCCTGACCTGGAAAACTCCAAGTTCTCACCACAAGAGGTTACCGATATAGCCAAGAATATTCTTTCTTTCCTGAAGGCCAATGCCACCAAAGAGGGTCATACATACTGGTTATACAAAGGTAAAATATTTTGGCAAAACTTTGAGAGAGAAACTTGCAAAAACTGTAAATTGTAAAAAAAAAAAAAAAAAGATAAAAAGGGTTGACGTGGCATTAATATAAAATGTTATGGCGATGCCTGTGAAGCCAGAAATTTATTTCATTCAGCCTTATGGGGTGGGAAGTATTCAAGGCTATTTGCACATTCTTAAGTTGCATTGCATCATCAGACACGCCAGAGAAGTCAGATCATGTATAATATCCTTCACACCCATAACTCTGTCAGTATCCATATGTATCTTGATTAATGCGCTATTTATCGAGAGCTCTTTCTGAACTAAGTACAGTAGTGGTCTCAAGTTGGAATGGGAGGTTTGGAGGGTACATATATGTACGAACTCCTGTGTCCGTACGAGTTAAGCTTGAGATAACCCCTCCAATTTTAACACCAGCCAACATTCCTGGTGCTAAACTGACTATAGTTTCATTGATATATCATAAGTTTCTTGACATGACAGGCTTATAGTTAGAGTTACCATCAAGTCCTTAATGCCGGATGCACAAAGGGTACTTCACATAGTGTTCTCTGAGATGATAAGTTGTCACATGTTGAAACATTTCAGGAGTCGACGATGACGTGGTAAAACTGTATGACCTGACGATGCTGTGTTCTGACGACATGGATGAGAAGAGCGAGAACCCGTTCACGGTTCCCCTAGGCATGCTGCTGTACAGAGTGGCTCGGAACATGAGGGAACAGAGTGGCAGAAAACAAGCCGCGACAATCAGGACTTTACTCAACACCTGTGTGGTGCTCTTAGACCCAGAGAAACATGCTCAGGTAAGATATTCATAGCTACAGAAAATGCAGACAATCATAATGATCAGAGAAGTCTCGATGATGATGATGCTGATGATGATGATGATGGTGGTGGCGGTGGCGGCGGCGATTGGACATGTATACTGAGCAATCTCACAAAATATCTAAGGAATCAGTTTCTCATTTTTGAGGAGAGCGATTACTCTCCATCACTTGCCAAACTTTCCGTCTAGGAGAGTTATTGATCACTCTCCTGAAAAAAGAAAATGTATTGGAGAGTAATACTAGCAAGAGTGAATCATATTCACAATACAGTGATCACTCTCGCAATACAAAATCTAGGAGAGTGATCAACTGCTTACACAAATTTGCAAACACGAGAGAGACGGAGGAATACAAATCTGTGCTATGAGTATAATAGTATTATCATTCACTATGCTATTTACGGATAAAACCTTCTTTATTTGATATGGAGTGATGTTCCATTGTTTTGGCTTTTCCAGAAAAATGTGTATGGGGGGAAAGGGAGGTGGAGGAAATCGGAAAAATGTTAAACATTTACAAGGGAAACTAAAATTTGTCTGCCTCTTCAAGTATTTATTTTTTCTTACAAGGGAAACAACTCAGTTGCTCCTGTGTCAGTGGCTATTGGAGGTGGTATTCATATGTTTTAGTGTCTTTCTTTTCCAGGTCTATACCTCTGCCAATTATTGGCTGGCTGACTTGTATGTCCCTGACAGCGTGGTGACTAATGTGTGGACTCTCACATCAAACAACGAGGAGTCAGACTCAGAGTGGGAAGATACGGAACAGGTATAGGGACTTTATATTCGATATAAGATGCACAGCACCTACTTTTCTATGGTGACCGTCCTGTAGGCTATTTTTGGGTTTAGCATATTTATGTATAGCCAGGACTATCAGGGGAATATTGTATGAAGTTCAAATTCATGTCAAAAATATAACAGTTTTCATCCAAAATTGACTCCCCCACAAGTTTCAAAAATCATTTTGATAGCTGTCACATGTTAGAGATATAACCTTCTTAAATGGGAAAAGATGGATCAATTCGCACTGGTGACTGTCACATTCTCATGTTCAACTTGGAGTTTTCTAATTCAGCATCATGGAAACTGTATCCGAATTGATCAAAACTTCATAGATAAGGCTCAAAAGAAAAGTCATTTTTTCACCTCCACTGCCTGGCCCACCCATAATAACCTCACTGCCTGAACAATTTGAAAACATTCATGCAATGTCTAAAACTCATTTATATTCAAGCTCCATGTAGCCCCGTGGGGCTTCTGGGGATTGACCTGAGATGTCGTTGTGCACACCGCAGGTCATGGTAAGAATAGGCCTCAGCTCCTCCGACAGCTTGTCGTAAGAAGCGACTAACTGAGGCACCCGTGGGGTTCCCGGGTGTGAAAAGGAATAGAACCCCACCTGTGTGGTTCCCGGGTGTGAAAAGGAATAGGACCCAACGTCGTGATATGACTAAAATATAGTTGAAAGCGACGTTAAATCATATTCACTCACTCAAGCTCCATGTATGCATTTCAATATGCATCAGTTACATGTCGCAAACTAACTAAAATATAAAAATCTATTCATGCTTAGTGTTATAAAATGAACGATTAATTTTAATGACCCTAAATCAAACACTTCATCCGTTATATTCTCTTATGTTCTCTCCTATGCTTGATATAACAGGAAGAGGAGAATTCACCCGAGGAGACATCCAAGTCGGTGAAAGTTCAGGCCTTGTCTAAACCCGAGCAGACCTTCAGTGAAGATACCCCTAATTCTGTGGTCAAGTACAGTTCATTTGTGGGCAGTGCTGAGGATAAATGCAGGGAATGCCTCAAGTGTATACGACAGGTATTATTAGCCTGAACATTTCTCTGCAATGTTTAAATACTGTTCTCCCATCTTCCTATGCCTTAGATATTGACCTTCTGATTGAATTGAAGGGGAGTGAGTGAATTAAGAAAAAAAGACCGAGGAAGAGGTTTCAAATTTCCCAGATAAACACCAGTTGGCACAAGTCCAGCAGTCTAAACCGCTGGACGAGTGCCAACTGGTGTTTATCTCGGAAATGTGAAACCGATTTCCGAGGTCTTTATTTCGATTCGGACATGCACAGTCGAATATTTATTACGAAATTCTATTAAATTAGCTAAAATATGTTGGTGTATGCCTTCCACATTGATCAAAACAATATTTTGAATGAGGCGTCACATCCCAGCTGGTCAATGCGAACATTGTTGCAAACTGCGGGAAAGTATACATTTCACGCACGCTCACTATAGTTATCTCCACCAGCCGACAACGTCACAGCTCTGCAGGTGTTCGCCAGTTTTTATCGGGAATTCAACACCAGTTTCGGTACAATGCTATAATAACATTGAGACGGACTGGAGGTATGTTCGAATAGGGTTTAACGTCTCTTTCAACATTTTTTCAGCTATATCACAACAAGGAAGGGAAGGGTGGGGAGGGGGAAGGGCAGGGTTACCTACTTGTGACAGAGCAGATCTAATGCTGCCATTTCATAGTGCTGTCCCACTGAAATATGCCATAGGCAGACATGACACCCCACTCAGTCACATTATACTGACACCGAGCGAACCAGTCCTTGTTCTATCCTCTTAATGCTGAGCGTAAGCGAGGAAGCAACAAGTTCCATTTTTCAAGTCTTTGGTATGACCCTGCCTGGGATCGAACCCAGTACCGCTTACGAGGCTGACACTCTAACCATTAGATCACCGCAGTGCGTTCTGATTGAATTGAAAAACTATCCTAAAAGAAAATCTGCCTTCAAAGTATTTCAGAAGCTTAGTTCTTTGGCATTTTATTGGAGATCAAAGGTGACTCTGCAAATATAAGAATTCATATTTGTTCATACATGAAATTAAGAAGTTCACATTAGATGCAAATCATTCTTAATTTGTTCCAGTTTGGAACCTAAGTGGTATTGATGTCATCAGCATTGTCTGTCTGTCCATCCATCTCTCTGCCCATCATCATTGTTACCGCGATATCTGTTTGCAACATAATCAGGCTCTCCAAATTTGTACAAAAGTTGCATCCGATAATGGGCTAGAAGCCAATGGAAGATGGTCAACCTTGAATTTTTTTCGGTCAAATTACATGTTAAATATAGATTTGGTGCTATAAGCATGATAGGTGTTGAAGGGTTATAGCTATCCTTTCCAAATTTATATCACAAATGCATCAGCTTAATGACCAGAACATGGTTGGAGATTACTGACCTTGACCTTTGTTAATGGCCAAATTATATAGTAAAAGTACATATAATATTTTTGGCAAAACTCTTAAAGGATCAGATGTATTGCCAAGTTTTTTAAATTCATACCACATATACAGCTGGTGATGGACTAGAAGCATATCAAAGATCATTGACCTTGACCTATGGTCAAATTATATGATAAATGTAGATTCGATGCTGTTCATCACATCACTTGAAGGATTAGATATAGTGCTGGTACATGTATGGTTCCTGAATACAATGCAGATGAATCTGCTTATTGACAAGAATCTTTTTAAATATGACTGACCTTGACCTATTTTCCAAGGTCAATTTATGTGGTAAAGCTATCAAAGTTATGTAAAAGTAAATTTGTCCATCATTGATGTTATCACAATATTTCTTGAAGCATAGCCAAGTCGTTCAAGTCTTTACAACATATACAGCTAACAACCACATATTGCAGCAGTGTGTGTCTCACGAAGGATCATAGCTAGTCCTTCTGTATGTACACCACACA
>JAVTVY010031929.1:0-12347 GCA_036873755.1 Hanleya hanleyi | reverse complement strand
AACTAAGTTCAAATATTAGGGTTGTTTCAAATTTATGTTATTAAATTATTAATAAAATAAAATAAAAATTTTAATTAATTTTAATAATTTTTTAATTATTAAAATTATTTTTTTTCTTGCTAAATGTGGTTGAAATAAATATCATACTGATAATGCTGGGTAACATCTCTTGTATTGTTATGCCATTTCTGCGACAAAATTGAGACCTTTTGGAGCAAATATAGGCAAAAATGACTGATTTGTCAGTACTAGGGCCAAATAGTCAATGCCAAATATGACGAGGTTCATTTAACACAGCTGGTAATTATGAGCAAATGAACTTTCAAGATACAATAAAATGTAAATGGAAGAAAGGAAATTCACATAGATACAATTACATGCTTTTCTTCAAAATCGCGACCTCAGTTCAAATCTTCAATGCTTCAAATCATTTATGCATTAATTCACTTTATATCAGTCTAAAACCACATGAAATTAATACTAATTATATCACCTGTAAAAACTCAGATGTTTGTTCCACACACAAAGAATTTCCAAAATGCCTTTTGCATTTGTAACTTTAATGTGACAAATAAAATCTGATTAACTGAGTCAACAGTTAATCTGACTGTTGAGGGTTTCTCATTGTTGTGTGTTTATTGTCAGTCACATTTGCATCATAGCAAGTACTTTCTCTTCATTCCATTTCCACTATCTCCAGGACTATAAGTATGCAATTCTCTTTCATATTCATATCAGAGATCTTGTAGGTAGCAAGAAACATGGATTACAGGCACAAAATATTAGCAAGCCCCATACAACCCTCTCTCCCCCCACACACACACATCAACTCTGGGAATTTCGCACAGTGTGACTCAGAGGTATGCCTCCAACTCTGTTGGAAGATAGGCCTTTCTCACTGTAAGTTGCCACTTTAATCTTTCACCAAACAGTTAACAGTTTAAGTTAGGCAACTTCCAGCTGTCCTCATCTTTCATGGTTGTTAATGTAGTAGAGATCAGCAAATGACCATCAGATATGTTGTCATTGAATTTTATTCCTTTTTTTCTTCTATGTTGTGTTTTGACAAGTGTTGCCTGTTTGCAGACATTGCATTCATGGACTTGAAATCTGACACCGAATATATTCCTCAATGTTATTTAGGAGTTTTCTCAGTAATAATAACTGTTTACAAGTAATATGTGCATCTTTCTAATTACTGCCAGCAAGATCTTGATGAGATGTAGATCCATCCAATTGAACTGACATATATTCTCTATATGGGAGTTGTGTATACCATAAACACCTCTGTGTTATATTTTGATATGTGTTGTGTACACATTTGTGTATCTTGCTGTCACTTATTACAGGATTAAACATGTCTTTGATCTTTGTATCAACATCAAATTTAAATCCCATTTGATAGATTACTGGGATGACCCACTGATTACATGGAGAAGTTAACCACTGCCATGAAGGGAATTTTTACCAAATGTAGCCTAAATGAGCAGGTTGAAAACAAATTATGTTTTGACACATTTTGAACTTAAGTTTTCTTTATTTTTAAACTTTAATTTGAATAATTTCATAAAAAAATGAATTAAAATAATAAAAAAATAATTAAAAATAGTGTTTAACATATCAAGTTAATGCTTTATACTTCTTTTTATAGGCAGAAGGATTGTCGACTTGGTGCTTTTTACCAGATGGAAAAATATGTACAGGTTAGTGAGATATTGTACTTTTTACTTGTACCTCAGTCTTAAGTCATATGGGGCAAACTGAGGGGAAATTATAAAGGGGTACCCTTGGTATATAGGCTGTAAAATCTCTATCTGTGCATAGTTTTATCTGTGCCTTCTCAAGAATGTTTGGGGATGGGTATGGTTTGTTCAGATGAAAGCATTCCTTATTTTAACAATGGTTCCATTCCTGACAGGCATCAGTACACAATTAATCACTTCCGGGCCGGTCCCCAAGATCTACATTGTTTAGAAAAATGAGAGCAGATCTTTATGGATTTTATGAGCTGCGATTTTTCAGCATTTCTGATACATTTGATATTTCAACTTGCAGATGAGTCTTCAAACTGTACTTCCTGGTGTTGATTTGGGCCACTTTGAAAAAAGCATGGTGGATGAAGACATGATCAGTGAAGGGTGAGAAGGCTCCCTGTTTACAAATCGAATGACATTCTGTAGCCCCAATCAGCTGTCAGTGGCGGTAATTTGAAATTTCCATGGTCAACATCTGTCAAGAGTTCCACTGGTAATGCCCCACAAGCTAAATATTGACATGCCAGGTGGATTTATGCATTGTGAATTTTCTGGAGTTTTGCCGATTTTTAACGCTAATACATAACAAGTAACAGAATTAATTGTGCACTGATGCCAACTTGTTCTAGTGGCGGAACTCGCCCATACAAACTCGCGCAGACAAATTCGCCTGAAACAGGCTTTGTCTGCAGGTGTTGCACGCGCGTCCCTTGACTGCGTTGGTATATGAGCACGCGCGACCTTGACAGCATTGGTATACGAGAATTCTGAATTGGTATACCAACGGTGGATAACGAATAATTGCAATACGGTCTAATGCACTATGGTAATTAACCAATCAAAACCCCCCATTACTCTGAAATGTGATAAATACATGTAACTCTCTTATTGTAAGAAACTCCTAAAAAAGCTATAATACCTGTCTCTGTTATTAGCATGATCTGATATATTTAGAAAGACAAGGATATACATCATATATAATGCTGCAACACATGCTGCGCATGTCTGAAAAACCAAATATATCACATAATGCATATTTCGAAATTTATTATGCTCTCCTTTCTATATTTGCGATTGCAGCATAGGATTTGTAATAAATTCCAGCAACATATGTAAGCCTTGTGTTAATGTATTTACGCCTTCTAATAAAGTAATTTCCCGATTTAGGAAGGACCTTGTAGTTCTACAGCAGCTCAGGAAATTACCATTTTAATTGCTTATAGACCACCGCGATACATAACAGAATAATCGTCAACAATCAGGACTGATGGCTCAACAAATGGTTCTGTTTAAACTCTAGGCGAACTCTTCGTGTTATACAATGCATCCTATCACACCTCATAAATTTTATATAATATACCAGAATGTTCCTACTCGGTAAAGCCACACACTGGACGCTGTAGTTGTCAAACCACACACTGGACACTGTAGTTGTCAGCTAGAGGAATCCGCTTGATTAAACTACTGTTGCTTTGCAAGGGTCATAGATCCCAAGTGGTTGCGCTGCATGATTGTTATTAACAATCAAAATACCGGTGAAAGTTCGTACTTCAACATTCTACATGTTTCTTGCATAATTACATGAATAGAGTACACAGATTTACAATAGTCATTGCGTCATCTTTTTGTCCAAATTGTTCTCTGATAATATTTCAAATCGATTTCTTGCAAAATGAATATTGGATACAGATTCGTGTTCCGGTAAGGGACTGTATCAATAAGAGACCATTTATACTTTCACACGGTCAACTGCTGTCTTTGGATATAGATCTGATTCTGGCATCATCCAAATTTGATAACTGATGTCTTGACAGAGCTATTACGTCATTGGTTCATATATTTCATAATATTTGTACCTGATTCCGTATGAACACATGAACTTCTGATCCTCATCATGTTCATATGAACAGTCACAATCAAAGCGTGTCTGAGGTACATCATAACGACTTTACAACGAAAGCCATATGGATTAAGAATACTGATCAGCGATACGGATTTGATATTTTCCGAACATCACGATGTCTTGTCGGCATCACTGAAAGCTTCTCTCTTGCAAGAAACTAGCATATTTTTATGTATACTATGGTTGTTGTTTGTTTTTGTTGAATTTGTTTCAAATTCTGTTACAGCCCCAGTCACACTGTCAAGAATTGGGTGGAGAATGCCGGCAAATGACCACGAATATTTTAATCTTGTCGATTCGTGTCAATTCGCCTGTAGAGGGCCTCTTTGAAACTGTCCTACGAATCCCTTACCCATGCCGTAGGTTCCTTGTACGACAGCCATAAGCATTTAACAAGAATCATCACGAATGAGTACGCATGCAGTACGATTCAATGAAGAACGCCCTACGCATCAACACGGATGCCCGATAATCTGCTACGAATAAGCACGTATGCAGTACGACGTGAGTACGAATGCCGTACGAACCTGTTACGCTGTGACACGACACCCCAGGAGGCCACGCGAACCTATATATATGATCCGTCTTCTATGGAATGTACAACATACGATGGTCTTCGCGAGAGATCGTGGAGCAATCCTATGAAACCATACGAGATTCGTAGCGTAGTCTATTCTTCAGCGTGGGTATTCGTAGTACTGTCGTGGGTATCCGTAGTACTGTCGCCACACATCGTATTGAATTCTTCTCAGTATCGTAGTATGATCGTACAAGAAACGTAGAATGCGTCCAACAATCATCGTACAATGCGTACGGCATTCTTGCTGATTTGTGACCGAAAGAACTACTACGACTACCCACGAATATACACGATAGGAGGAGAATGCACGCGAGAACGCAGTAGGATGGTGCCAAGAATGCCATACGTATACCATTTAATCGTACTTGGCCGGCGAATGTTTTGAACATTTCAAAACTTTCGTACTCTCTCCGAGAATAGGCAAGAACGGTCACGATCTGCGACGAACCCCGCAAGATGCCAGTACGAATTGCCAAGAATGAACACGATTTTCCAGTTCGCGGTGATTCGCCTACCCAATTCTTGACAGTGTGACTGGGGCTTACTATGGAATAGGTCTTTTATGGAATGGAATATAGAATATTGAATGACGGACTAGACGGTTGTATTTTTTGTATTCTACATCGGCTCAATGAGTCTCTATACACCTTCCCAACATGCTAAGGGCCGTTTGGTCGAACATCTGCAAGTTAAAGGTGGCTGGGATACAAAACATAGCACGAATAATTTGTCATCCTTTGGATGTATTTGGGTATTCCATAATAGAATACAATCAAAACATCGGCGTGTGGGATCGACTTATTACCAACCACCATTCAATGTTATTTTCTAATATTTTCTGTGGAAAAATTACAATATCAATCTTGGTGAACAGGAAACAATTTTCCGATACTAGTCAGGCATAACGAGAATTTCCCCACTAAAACTGGTTACTTCGATCCTTATCTCTCTCGAAGCACGTTGAGAATATATTTCAGAGTATAAATACTAAGTCGAACTTTTGACTTAAAATAATGACTGGACCAGCAGGTGCGGGAGTGCCACTGCTCAACATGATCCTGGTGAATTAACACGAAAATCCAGCTTACTTAACAGCTGCACAAAAATATCAAATTCCCCATAAAAGACAGCTGAAAACTGTATAAGCTTTGTCTGAATTTGTATTACACTTCTTTATTCAAAGGTTACGCTGCTACAGAAATTTAATTGGTGATTTTCACTCACTAATAAACTGTCGTTCTTCCTCTGTTCGAAGGTCGATCGGTGTGCGTTTAATCGCGAACAATGCCGTTGTTACGTCACTGTTTCTCAGTTCGAACGCCTGTTATTGCAATTTCATTGTAAACAGGCCATTATTACATCACTCTGCGTCTGCTCTGACGTCCGTCTGTATTGCAGAGTAGTCGTAAACATGTCTAAGACAGTTGTTATTTGATAACCTCCACTAAACGTGGCCCTAACTGAAATGGCTGTTTATGGATATACCAGACCCTCTTTCCATAGATTGAAACGATACCGTACTACAATTACATTATTTGACATACAGATTCACAATGCATCAGCCGCATACAATTTGCATCATGGGAACATTTATGGCAGTTGCCATAACAATATTACTTGCTAGACACCGCCATATTGCACAGCTGACATATCTGCTTTCTGTACCTATTGATTTATTGAATTCTCATCGGGAATGTAAACATAATGGTAACCAGATCACGGCCGGGGTTTATTTGTACGGTAAATGTAATTAATGTGGTTGTACTAGCTAATTTGTACTCACCCTCGCAACCGGAAGTTAATTCACTTAACGGAAAATATTGTTCTGCAATTAAATATATATCTATATTTTCTCTGATGAATAAGAGTACATCTAACAATTATTAAAAGATAAGCATTTTATCCCAGTTCCGTATCATTCAGCAAACTTTAGTAAGACGATTTCCTTGCGCTTGATGATCGCTATCTTAGCGACGCCATGAAGGATATATACCCATCTTCTATGTAAAGAAAACGACCGACAGTCCAAATTGAACATATTTAGACATATATCTGATGGACTTAGACTCGGAGACATTCTTACTAGATGATGGTTGGCTGTTGTATGTCGAGTCTGACGCTTGGTCTGTTTAAGGTTTACTTTTCTGTGTTTTGGTTTAATTCTGTTCAAACATGTAACCAGATAATTCCCTGGTTTGGCAATCTGTGCGATATATTAAACCCCTATACATGTATATGTAGTTCTGGTGACATTATGGCGATTTACAAAATGTGAGTTGAGAAACTGATGTTAATATACCTCATGTAAAATCGCACTGTTTTTATTGGTTGACAGCCGGTCACGTGTCATTCTAGTAACCGTGATGTTCAGTGATGATGTAAATGTTCCACGGCGACATCTGCCTGACCAAGAGTTGCCTCCTATAGTGCGCGCGCCAACATACTCCCCGAAGCGAAGATTGATATTTATTACCCCACAAGCAAATTTGTATTCAATATCTGATTTGTGATTGGTT
The DNA here is from genome assembly GCA_036873755.1 of Hanleya hanleyi. Taxonomy (NCBI): domain Eukaryota; kingdom Metazoa; phylum Mollusca; class Polyplacophora; order Lepidopleurida; family Hanleyidae; genus Hanleya; species Hanleya hanleyi. The sequence goes on along the minus strand of JAVTVY010031929.1, from coordinate 5,594 downwards.
AAAAGGTCGGGTCGTATAAACCCATACACCCCGGGTGATGTCTTGCTACTCGGGGTATATGGAAAACAACTGACGTGCGATTGGAAACGACGCTCTCGCTTCGAAAGTTCAGCTGACCATATCTCAATATTTATGGAATAATTTTCGCTCACTCGTCAAAATTTGATGGAATAAAGTCAGACTGCATTATTTTCACTGAAATTTTCGACACATAACTCATCCAAAAGGTGTCAAAAAAATAAAAGTCGATTTCCTAACGAAAGCAGATTGAATGGATTGTGTGTGGCGCGCCTTTCTCACAGTGCCGTAGCAAAATGCGGACAGTTTCGTAACCGAAATGGCCCGTTGGATTTGTCGGTTATAAATGATAGGCCTTTTTCAGTATTTTTACTATAAAATAAAAAGGCTTGATGGGTAATGAATTCGTTATTCAGGTTTTCCCACGGGTGTATGGAAAGTTACGACCCTCCCTAAAACTCATACACCCTGAGGCTGACACCTCAGAGTGTATGAGTTTCAGGGAGGGTCGTAACTTTCCATACACCCGAGGGAAAACCTGAATAACTAATAGTATATACGTCGGGCTGGTGTGTATACGTCGGCCCATTGGTGATATAAATTAGTGAATGTGACATGAATTTGGCATCTTTTAAAAAGATACGTAAGATCACCGAGAACGTCATACTCTTCCAATTATGCGATTGAGTCGACAAATAAACCGAGGTAAAACAGTCCATCTTGACACGGCGTTTCGAAATCAACAGCGGTCGTGCACTGTGGAACACGATATGCTTTTTTTCAACATACCATTCTCATTCACATGATTTTAAAGTCCCCATTTTATTCAAATATGACATTCGGTATAATAAAACCAGTATTGCATGTTGTAGCGTGGATCATGACGATTTGTCAACTCTCGAAAGGTGATGTACATCTCGCGCTGTGCGCTCGTTGTAATTCACCTTTTCTCGAGCTGTCAAATCGTCATGTCCCACGCTACAACATGCAATATTTTTTATTATTATGGTCCGTATCAGGATTATCAGGCCCGCAGTTTTCCGGGTTCAACACAACTGAACTATTTTAAAACAGAGAATGTATACACTATTTTGTACAGTTTCTGCGGCCCAAAGTGCCCGTTATATGGCCTTCTTGAATTCTTGACACGCCTTGGGTCACATAGACCCTAACACTTTCAAGTTTTATGCGCCCGAACTTTGCTCTGTCATTGTGAGATGAGATATACGTTAACTTTCCAAAGAAACATGCCGCAAACTTTTATAGTTATCTTTGTAAAATTGGCCCAGATGAAAGTATCTTTTCCACTAACGATTTTACAGTTCAAGTCTAACGTATCTCTAACGTCTAACGTATATTTTCATAGATTTCAGTAACTTAATTTTCTTCTAGTTTGATGTAAAAAGATTTATTCAATTTTACACGGAGTTTAGGCGTGCATGTTTCAAAGAAAAGGAAAAGTAAAGAATACTTATGAACGTATAAGATTTGCTATCACTCAGAATGTCCAGGATCACATCAGAATATATGGTTTGGTTCGGAATGTTTATAACACATTAACACCTTCATTTAAATAAACGACTTATGTTTTTGTGTTGTAAGTATATATGGTGTCGGCATTGGGAAAGAGAGAAAAGGCTTTTTTGTCTGATGAGCAGATGTTGAGAGTGTTTGAGATGGCGAACGGTAGAATATTTGCTGGAATAAGTAGAACGCTTATGAATGGTTAGCTGGATGTGCGCTTTCAATGTAAGCTTGTTATACGGCGCCTTTCCAAACCGTGATATTGAGAATCAGAACAGTATGAAAGACAACTCCATTGCAATCACGTGCTTATCAGCAACGTGTGCATAAGACGAAAATCAATGGTATCGACATTAATAGGATGGCCAAAGGGCAATGCTATAACGTTTTACTGTGTTCATTTTCATACGATCGTTTGTATAGTGCCCCAAACAGACTTCCTAATATGTGCCCTACTGATAACAGATTGCTATCAGCAGTCATTCTGAGTACACTGCATTTAATATTCTATAATTAAGGATTGACTGATTTGTTCTACGTTCATTGGGGTATGAACTTATAAAACGCTGTGCAAACTGTATGATTCCGCGTAGCTGATCATACAAAGTTTGCACAGCGGTTTTTAAGTGCATAACCCAATTAACGTAAAAAATCACAGTCAATCCTTATAATTAAATTAATCAAGCAAATCTAATTCAATAAGAGAGGAAATTGAATGTGAAACGAACGAATTCTCCGGTTCAATTCTTACAACATTAGAAAACACTGCGCGTATAAATACAGTCAACAATGTTCGTAATTCCTAGCAACGTCTCAGTACACGCGCAACCTCATTCGGTAGGGCTAACGCGGCTCAAACAGTTTTCAGTTTGACCGTTTGACCGAAGGAAACGTCTCAGTCAGGACTAATTATTTGAAAACCGAAACACACAAGAAATTCTGAAAAGGAAGAATTAGATATGAAACTAGAAGAGGCGAAATTGCTCAAATTGAGTTGGTCTTGCCGGGAATATTTCATTCATAGCCAACTGATCAGACTGGACGATGTATTTTCTTGCTCTTCTACCGCTCCCCCGGTATACGGAAGACGGTTTCACTGAGCAATGTGTTGTTTTGAACTGAGGAGCATTCCCTGTCGCAGATTCTAACGGAAAGTTTTTCTTTGTTTATGTAAATAATGTGACGAACTCGAACCCTGCATCATTCACCAAATTTGTACCGGTCGCATGCTATTGATCTTCATGCTATTTGGTTATTGGGACTCCCAAATATAGCCACCGAAAATAGATTCAAGATGAACAATTGGTCACACGCTTGTAGATCCGAAAATAGTTACACAAATGTTTAAATCATTCGCTTATTTTCTAAGAGACTCGGAATCAAGTTACTCCACACATTTTTTTTTTAAGATCTTAAATAGTGGTAATACAAATCTCTCGCCTCTTCGTCTTGGAGGTCGGACAACGGCCGAATATTGAACCACGGACTAGACGCTTGTATGTATGTGAACATCGCTGAACGAACTATTATTATACAGTTTTGTTCTCGCTAGAAGACCAACGTGATATTATATTACATGTTTCAATTATCGGATTGAAAGTGAAGGAATTCTAAGCCTCGAGATATTTGAATTGACGTGGTTGGAAAATATGCTGACGTGCGTATCTGCAGGGAAGAAATGCACTTTTACCTTCACATCACATGTAAAAAGGCGTGACTACGTTGATTCCTAGGTCGTCGTATCTGATGAGATGTTTGGTTGAGTGAGAACAGAAGGCTTTACCGCGAAACTGTGACACATCAAAGTCGAGGTTTTCTCTATTTAGTGCTTCCTCCGTTGAGACGACATTTGATTGCGTACGACATTCCTTCTCAGCGTTTGAGAGACAACATTTGATTGCGTACGACATCACTTCTCTGTGTATAATTTATATGTGCGTTAAATCGGCTGATATATATTGCCCGTGTTCGAACTTTTAACGAAATATAGATTATCAATTAGGTAGAAGTTTGAAATCATATCAACCCGCCGATAAGTATACAGTTACGTATTTCGACATGTATCTTTCATAATGTCGTAACAAGATGTGTGTGATGCCAAAACAGAAACAAAGTGCAGGACAAATATATATATGCTGACTCTCTGGATACATATGATGTATTGAATCACTAATAATAGTTCAGCTCGGACAACGGAACCGTGGGTAATATGATATAGAAGTGTAGCAGGAAACCATGGTTATCCACCTGCCTGTCACAATATACAATTCCACAATTATCGTCGCTGAAAAGCAAAATAGGCCAGTGGATGACGTTTCATCACCAGTAAATGTTCGCTGATCCATAAGAACCCATGATTTTGTTTTCTTTTAACTTTACTTGATGTTGCATTGGCATCAATTTCGAAAATACAACATTATGGTTCGTATTGACAGCTCACTGTACTTGCTACTGTATATCTGTGATAAATGGTTTTATTCGGCTTCTGTTTATATCAGTGAGCCACGACCCCTACACCTTCCCCACCCCTGCCGCCACGTGGCTACCATCTGATACAGCGGCAGGCATACGCCAATCCAATCAATTACAGATCTGCGTCCTAAGAAATAAGCCAGTCCCAAGGTGTATTCCATGCCACGAAGTTCTCACAGTGAAACATATTCTTATCGACTGTATAAATTTTGAGATTGAAAGAGATTCGTTTTATCGAGCAGCTACTTTGGAGTATTATTTTGGTCCGGTGAAGGAAGACTGTATCTTGGGTTATTTGAGAGAAATCGGTTTGTTGCATAAGTTTTAATGTGTGTATGTTTTAATGTGTTGGATTACTTAGTTATTAACTTGAATACTTAGAATTTTGTTTGATCGTCGTTAATTATATGGCTGAAATATTGCTGAACGCGACGTTAAACCTTCTCTCTTTCTCTCTCTCTCTCTCTTTCTCTCTCTCTCTATGTATCGTGACGTCATGGTAAATGTCACTGAGTAACACCTGTTCAGCTGTTGGTTCTAAAAGTAGAACAGACAATGAACTACGGTGAAAGGACGCCGAACATTATCTTCACATTGCAAGTTAAATACCATACCTACGTTCCGTCATAAAACGTGTAGTGTCCGACTTGGTTATACGAAGATGAACTAGAATGAAAGTAACTCCGAAAAGTGAAATCATTGTGATATTCTATATTTCATTCTAGTTTATATGAAACTAATCTGTTGGACATCTGGATTATACGAAGATGGCCGTACATATATCATTACTTTCTCCTCGTTGAAGGACGATGGGTACCGGCCAGGATTGCGCCACTATCAAGTTTTGTTCGGAAAATCGAAACCCTACTACAGGGATTAGACAATATTCATTCCGGAAGTGAATTGGTCTGTGCATTTTTTTCTTTGTACAGTGGTTGCTACATAACTGAAAGGCAAGTTTACATTATGCACACCCTAAGTCGTCGTTAAAATGATGTCGACTACACGACCTCTCTTCCACCAGCTTTGGCCTGTGTAAATAGTATATGGTCACCTCATACTTGTATGGTTGAAGGCAGGAACTGCGAAATATTGGGAAAACATTTTTTTCGAGATGTGCCATGCAAATGTACTACATCTCCCTAGTATAATCCGTGGCGTGTCCTACTCCTCCTCCTCCGCTTTACTGTCCTACTCCTCCTCCTCCGCTTTACTCACTGCACAGCGGGTCGCATAGGTGTGGCGCGGGATAGGGTGGGGCGAGAGACCTGGGGTTTTTGCTACCTGAGATTCCAGGGTGAGTGAGTGAGTGAGTGAGTGAATAGGGTTTAACGTCGCTTTCAACATTTTTTCAGCTATATCACGACGGGGAAGGGAAGGGAGGGGAGGGGGAGAGGCAGGGGAACCTACTTGTAACAGAGCAGATCTAATGCTGCCATTTTATAGTGCTGTCCCACTGAAATATCATGCCGTAGGCAGACATGGCACCCCACTCAGTCACATTATACTGACACCGAGCGAACCAGTCCTTGTTCTATCCTCTTAATGCTGAGCGTAAGCGAGGAAGCAACAAGTTCCAT